>JAXIVJ010001723.1:122500-128807 GCA_036785665.1 Chirona hameri
ATAATTAATGAAAAATATTTTAGTTGATCACCTACGGCCTACCGGAATAAAATAAACATTGAACAACGCCTTATCTTAACCCGCGCCGTGCCGGTGCTCGGCGCCACCTACGCCGTGCCGTGGGGGGGGGGGTGTTTAGACACCCCCCCTCTAACTCGAAAACTAAAAGGGATAGAAAGACGCAGAAAAAACGTTCCAAAGCTCTTGCCAAGCACATCGAAAGTACTTCAGATATGTTTTACCTCAAGTCAATATTGAGGTCATCAGAGGTCATCGAAGGTAAAATTTTCCAGTTTTAGGACTTAGCTCCAGAAACCCCAGATATCACAGGAACTATGATAGCTAGGAAGAAACAGGAAAAAGCATTTGAACGCTCTTGCAAAATGCAATTTGCAAGGTGTCCTCATATTGGATATCAGGTCAATGGTTTAAAAGCTCCAGAGCTCATCAAATGTCAACAAGGCTATTTTTTACAAAACAGTTTTTCACGAATAGCTTTTTACCTAATAAAGGCAAGGCAATACTTATGATGCTATCGTGTTTTCTCGTCAATGTGCTTGGAATCATATTAGTTTTGGACAGGTCAAGTCAACTAAAAAAATTGACCTCAGGTCAAGGTCAAGTGGTGACCCAAGTAGGTCATGTTGCATATGGGAAGACGTTCCTCGACGAGACAAACACATTGGGGTCAATTTCACTTCTCTATCGTCATTATGTCGAGAGTTATTGACAACACTGTTGGTGACCTCGGATGACCTCGGCTGAGCCTGTAGGGGTCACTGAACAAAAATGGCAGCTAGATAATCAAGAATGGCCCAAAATAACATGATCCAGAAGGAATTAGACTGATATCGTTCGTATTCTTGGAATAGGAAGCATTTTAATATTTCCCCCATTGACTTATAATGGGGAGGTCACGAAATTGACCCGAACTTAGGTCGCTGATATACAAAATCCAAGATAAGAGAATTGTAGATATATATGACCCTATGAAATCCAGTAAGTGTAAAACCGATCATCCAAAAACTGTGACTGTGGTACGACCACAAGTTCTTTTGGAGGTGGTGTCACGTGACCTGGTCCAGTGACCTGACCTGAGATGACCCGAGGTATTTTTTTACATAATGTGGGCAATTGATGCCGAAACAGCTGTGCCAAAAACGGCAGCGCGCAGCGCCGCCATTTTGCGATATCCTCGAAAAACCGGAGGGGGTGTCTAAACAACCCCCCTCGGCACGGCGCGGGATAAAGGGAATGTTTCACCTTTGTATTGGTTTTAAACTGAGATAGCCATTATTTTTGACCGTTATTTAAATGTCTAAATTATTAAAGTCATTTTCCCAAAAATCCGTTCTTATGCAATTTAATTTTAATTTTCAAAATGGGGTCTATGGTTGCCGCCGCTGATTGGCTGACAGCCACTTCAAGATTGTTGATCCTGGAAGTCAGACAACTTGTATTTATCGAACCTTGGCGAGTACGATGTAAACAACGGCCAACGCGATAGGTTGCGGGCCAAGTTGAAGTTTTTCACGTTGTTTAAAGGGAAATAATGACCTTTTGATTTTGTTAGCAACAATTTCTAAGGCTACCGTTATGGTTATAAAATTATTTTATTTAAATTTAAGAATTAAACAAAAATTATTCCCAAATTCAAAGTTGTAAATTTGGAAAAAAATACAAAACAAGTACCTTGTGTACTTCATGATGGTCATTTACAAATTCGTCATTCCCTACCATTGTTTACATAGAGTGCGGCATTTTTGGAGGCTCTGTGACGTTTCCGATCAAACTGATCCGTGAAGCAATTCGTGAAGCATCCGTGATGCATGACTGACTATCAGTATAAGTCATGAATAACAACAACATGCAAACTATACCAACTCGAATGACATAAGGGCGGAATGATTTGAACCCCAGGCAAGCAAGTATTCGCAAAGCACTCGGCACTGCGCCACAATAGCAAAAGGCGAGGGAAATGCATATTTGATACAATATTATTACGTCATAAGTTTCTGAAGTGTCAACTTCTATGAAATACAGTGATACAATACTTTTAATAATGATTAACGATTTTTGTTTTGCTTGTAATAAGTCTTTAAATAGCTTTCAACTCACACTCAGATATATTTTGCACTGTTACACAAGAATGGCACCAGTGACGTCATTAACGAAGGTTGCTACGGGACTTGGGTATACTAAACGGGAATATGGGATGATAGCCTTTGATGATACCCGCTTCTCAGCATATAATCAGGAACAACTCGCCACAAATGGTTAAGTGCGCCGAGAAGCATGACAATGACTTTGTAAACAAATCTGTTAGTTTTTTGGGGAAAAATTATTATTTTTCATGATAATATAAAGCATAGTGATGTGATGTGTTATATACAGCCACATACAAATTATACAAAACTCCTAATGTTGAAAACAAATGAATCGATTTTCAAAAATTGAGGGTCGCAACCACTAACTATGCCGCCGTTGATGTGCATCGATTAGCTTCCGATTTTATTGCCACTTTTTCCAATTTTAGAGGATCGCCGGGCAATAATCACAACAAGCAGAACGCACAACATATTTTCCACTCCATTACGTAAAAAAGCAATACGGGAAAAGCCCGCAGTTTGATGAGGACCAAAGTACTTGCAAGTACCGGTCGTTAAAAGTGTGGAACGCTTATCAACTATAACTTGAAATATCTTTCGGTAGAAAAGCTTTCATGCAAAATGTGATGAATTTACAATATATTTTGGTCTCGTCCTGCGATTTCAAGTGCTAACTCCATTTTTGTGGGAAAAGGTCATTATTTCCCTTTAAAGTCTCAGTTATGGATTTATTGCTTTTTGTTTAAATAAATAATGAGGTATCGCAATGCGTATCTCTCGTTATTGTGTTCTGTGCGGGAGAAGACACAGTTCCACAATGCTTGTATTTAAGACGCCAGAATTGTCTGAAATGATTGTGCTGCCAAATGGCAGTGTAAAGGTTTTCTATATAGCTCTATATAGCTCAATAATGGCGTCATCATCCCAAATTTAAAACTTAATAGGTATATAGTTAAGTGACGTTTCGAGATAAAAATATCACCATCATTTTCAGCAGCACTTACTTCATATTGTCGACTGCAACCAGCGTATATTTGACAACTTTCAGAAAGGTGAAACATTCTCTTTCCTACTGTTTGCTACTGTTTGCCTGTGTGCCTACTGTTTTGGAATGTCCAAAATATTTTTCATACGGAAAGTATCTATTGGTTTGATTGTTGGATATGATGAAATTCACATATGGAGCCCTTTAGTTGAATTCCCACTTATAATGTTTTTTGCTTATTTTTTGTTTCAATATCTATAAAACGATCGCCACTATACTGATGTTATGTGAAACGGCGCACATAAGACAATACAATTACGGTCACATGCAAGATAGGGAGACAAGTTTTGCACAGCATGTTCTTGCCACCGTGAACTTTATTATGTGCAAGTTTCGTAGCTCTAAATTGATATATTCGTCGAAAAATGGTCATCGGCCATCATCGAAACGGCCATCATCTAAAAGCATGATGGCCGTCCAGGTTCTGTTCGGCTGCTGCTATCAGCGCGCACGTGCTGTTTTGTCGAATTGCTATTGGCCGGCGCTAACAATATGCTAGCAGTTTAATCGATAGTTGCAGTGCTTCTAGTAGCGGAAGCCCTCCTCTGGAATCTACCCGATAACATTTTGCTTCCAGCAAGTTCCTGGAGTCTTTGGAATATCTCAGCAACTAGGGTGAATCTGGAGAAATGAGGTCGTGGGTCAAACCAGATGGAGAAATGAGGTCGTGGGTCAAACCAGAAAATTATGTTTTATACACCAATAGTCAATAACCCCAAATAAGCGACGTGAGTAGGCACACTACCTTAAGGTTTAGATGATCTATGCTGCTATGTGTGGGCGAAATTGGGTGAATAATGCTAATGAAAAGAATCGTTAATGAATTTGTCTTCTAATAAAAATGTACGTTAAACCATCTGGGAAATAATTTACTGAGAGAAATAGAGACAATTAAAGTGATGCAGATTGGTCGCTTTGTCCCGACCCGGGCAAAGCCTTAGGGCAAAGCCTTAGGGCAAAACGCTTCCTGTGCATTTCTGGCTGGGGTTAATTGAGCCTTTCATAATTAAATAATTTTTCCAATACACAGTGTTTTGTGACGATTCAACGATTTTAGACATGTTCGCACTTGTATCTGTTCTTAGATTGGATTTGCATTAATTTAACATCATTTGTATTTTCAATTTAATTTAGCCTACTTTGTCCCTATGGCGCTTTACCCGGGTAACCAAGTGTCGTATTACCCGCAGCAGCCATATTGGTAGAGTCCAATCATGTTCTGAGCGTGGCTGTTAGAGGCGCTCGTGATTGGGTGTAAAGTGTAAACCAAAGGACAATAATCCGTGAACGATATATAGGCAGAAACTTGCGCATCGACACCGAGTTTATTGGACTGTTGGTTCCAATGTTCGAAATGCTCAAATTTTACTTCAAAATGATGAGAGAAAAAAAACTTCCATGCTACACAGCGTCATCACCGGACATGATGCTGAACCGGAGACTGATAACAGTTCATTTTTTGCGCCCTCTCTGAGATAACACTGTCTCTTTGCTCAAGGTTGTTGCAACTCCGAAATATTGACATCGGACGAATTGCCCGGGGGTGCGCTTTGCCTATGTCGCAACAAACCGTATTACATGTCTTCAAATATAATCGATTATTCCTATGAATTGAAAGTTTAAGGTAACAATATTTTTTATATTTTACATCCGGATTTGTATTTGTCCCATTGTTTGCATCGCATCCCACTATTTAACTCTTAGGTACTCTTTACCTGGCACGTAGCCAGACTTTCGTCCAGGGGAACGGCGCCTCGCAAGGGCCCCTTCCCGAGCGTTGAAAGGGCCACACAAAACGGATGAAAGGCACGTTACAAGAATGGAGAATGCAGTATGACAGGCATGCCATGGGACATACTAACTTTTAGAAGCTGGAGTTAGCAAACTGCCATATCAACTTTGGAACCAGCGACCACCAATTTGAATCAGCTATACCAATTTGGAATATTTTTGAAGCTCAAGACCTGGAACCCTTAAACAAATTGCGCCGCAGCGCGGCGCTAAATTTTTAGTCTTATGCCCAGGATACGTTTTCTCATCAATGCGTCGCATTGCGTATGGTGCGGACCTTTTAAAAATGCTATATTGTGCGTTTAAAAGTGCGGTAAAAAGTGCTAAAGTGAACTATTTTGACCAATTATATAGGAAAGTAGCAACATAACATGCGCAGAGAAACGGACCGATTTTTTTTCCTAACCCGCAGACGAATTTGTAGTTAAATTGCGCCGCGGAGCGGCGCGAAAATTTTCAGCTGTATTCATTGGACAACTGCATTCTCTCTGTTGAAAAGCCCAGGGTCCCTTCAGATCGTCTAGGGGCCCCTACGACCTTTTCAACGCCCTTCCGACCTGTTCAGGGATTCATCTGGGATCCGCGAAGCGAAAAGACATGATGTGGAGTGGGGGATATATATATATATAATATATATATATATATATATATATATATATATATATATATATATATATATATATATATATATATATATATATTATATATATATATATATATATATATATATATTTATATATATTATATATATATATATATATATATATATATATATATATATATATATATATATATATATATATATATATATATATATATATATATATATATATATATATATATATATATATATATATATATATTATATATATATATATATATATATATATATATATAATATATATATATATATATATATATATATATATATATATATATATATATATATATATATATATATATATATATATATATATATATATATATATATATATATATATATATATATATATATATATATATATATATATATATATATATATATATATATATATATATATATATATATATATATATATATATATATATATATATATATATATATATATATATATATATATATATATATATCTATATCTATATCTATATCTCTATCTCTATCTCTATCTCTATCTCTATCTCTATATCTATATCTATATCTATATCTATATCTATATCTATATCTTATCTATATCTATATCTATATCTATATCTATATCTATATCTATATCTATATCTATATCTATATCTATATCTATATCTATATCTATATCTATATCTATATCTATATCTATATCTATATCTATATCTATATCTATATCAG
>JAXIVJ010001724.1:0-128797 GCA_036785665.1 Chirona hameri
GGTGCCTAGTCATAAGCGCTGAAAGTGCTTTTGCACCCTTTCCCTCACATCATTCTTTGTTTCTTGCTTTTGTTAAATAAATCAACATCAACCCCTGGTACTCCTGGTCCGCCTGGTACCCCTGGTCCGCCTGATACCCTGGTTCAGCCTGGTCCGTCTTGTCCGCCTGGTCCCGTCTGGTCCGCCTGGTACCCCTGGTCAGCCTGGTACCCCTGGTACCCCTGGTACCCCTGGTACCCACTGGTACCCCTGGTACCCCTGGTACCCCTGGCACCCCTGGCACCCCTGGTACCCCTGGTACCCCCTGGTACCCCCTGGTACCCCTGGTACCCCTGGTACCCCCTGGTACCCCTGGTACCCTGGTACCCCTGGTACCCCTGGTACCCCTGGTACCCCTGGTACCCCTGGTACCCCTGGTACCCCTGGTACCCCTGGTACCCCTGGTACCCCTGGTACCCCTGGTACCCCTGGTACCCCTGGTACCCCTGGTACCCCTGGTACGCCTGGTACCCCTGGCCCGCCTGGTAACCCTGGACCGCGTGGTACCCCTGGTACCCCTGGTCCGCCTGGTCCGCCTGGTACTCCTGGTCCGCCTGGTAACCTGGACCGCGTGGTACCCCTGGTACCCCTGGTACCCCTGGTACCCCTGGTACCTCCTGGTACCCCTGGTCCGCCTGGTACCCCTGCTCTGCCTGCTCCGCCTGGCGCGCCGTGCGGTCGGTGGGCGGGCCACACCAGTGACAGGGCGGGAAGAGACAGAGTCCGCGGCAAAACTGGCTGCCGGTGTACTCCACCTACACGGTAAGCCAGTGGTCCGGCCGGCAGCGGCGGTAGTAGCCGGCACACGCCGCTGGAGCACACGGCAGAGCCGCTCACCACACCGACAACCGAGTCACCGACACTGTCCAGCAACCACGGCGCAGACAGGACAGACCGCAGTATAGGAGGGGCCGGCTCATACTCGGTACCCATACAGACAGCTGGCCGGCCTCGCATATTTCCCAGGTGTATACAGCTGGCGGGCGTGTTTGGAAATAGCAATCACGTAGGGAGACATAAGTCAGGTCAAAATATAGATATTTGCTCCTGGGGGGGGGGGGGGGGGGGGGGGGGGGGGGGGGGGGGGCATGGCATCGTCCATTCTTGGTTCTCCAATATATCTTCCGGTTTTTGAATATGTTTGAAAAGTTTTGATTTTGGGAAATTGTTCCCCCCAAAACACTTTTTTTCATTCCAAAATCTAAATTTTCAAATATATTCAAAACCGGAAGATATATTGGAGACCCAAGTATGGACGATGCCCCCCCCCCCCCCCCAACAAAAAAAGAAAGGAAAGAAAGAAGCAATATCTATATTTTTGACTGACTTATGTCTCCCTAGTGGTTGCTATTTCCAAACACGCCCGCCAGCTGGGAAATATGCGGCCGGAATAAATAAATATGGGAAATATGCGGCCGGCTATGCGAGGGTGGGCGGGTATGGGCAGGAGTAGAGAGGAGCGGATATGAGAGCAGTAGACATGAGGGAAGAGAAGTGGATTGAACACTTTTAGACGACCTTGAGGAAAGTTCAAGAAAAGTTCGATCAATGGGCGTGCTCGGGACTCTGAAGTAAATTAGCAAGTAATATGATCAGGGGCGCAGTAACTATGTTCATGTTGGGGGAGGGGGGGGGGGGGAGGCATTCTGAAGTCGATTCTTTCCATGCAACACCCATAGGCGTAATGTTAACATCCCAAATATGGGGGGGGGGGGGGGGGGGGGGGCGGCTGCCCTCTTGCCCCCCCTGTTCTTACGCCTATGAATATGATGTATGGTGGAGTTTTAGGAAACCAGCTGAGATAGAGCCGTACCAGCTGAGATAGAGCCGAACCAGCTGAGATAGAGCCGTACCAGCTGAGATAGAGCCGAACCAGCTGAGATAGAGCCGTACCAGCTGAGATAGAGCCGTACCAGCTGAGATAGAGCCGTACCAGCTGAGATAGAGCCGTACAGCTGAGATAGAGCCGTACCAGCTGAGATAGAGCCGTACCAGCTGAGATAGAGCCGTACCAGCTGAGATAGAGCCGAACCAGCTGAGATAGAGCCGTACCAGCTGAGATAGAGCCGTACTTGAGCTGAGATAGAGCCGTACCAGCTGAGATAGAGCCGTACCAGCTGAGATAGAGTCGTACCAGCTGAGAGCCGGAGTGTGGGTCTATAGGAAGCGCGCTGAATCTTGCCTTAGCAACGGAACGAATCGGGCATGAACGGGAATGAAAGGAGATCGCGCTGGAGCGAGGCAGAACGAGAGGCGAAGGAGTGACAGAACGGCAGCTTTCGGCACGTGTCACGCGTCATTCGACATGTCCCTCTCCACAGAGAACAACGAGGCTGACACGTGCCGGTGACAAAGGCGCGTCACGTGCGCCTCGTGGTCACTGTCGTGTTTGCTCGGCTGTCTCTCTTTCAACAGTACTTTGGCCGTGGCACGCGGGCCGCATAATGTCGTCCTACACACACACAGGAAACAACAGCCAGACATATGTGGGCCGTTTTTTGCTCTCTCGCCAGATCTTTTTTGCTCCTGCTTCTGCCACGGCATTTACCGGCGCCTTGTTGATCAGATTTCGGGTTCTCGGAGTTGGGGTATAGACGCTGTCTCATTAAGGCATGGAGACACGGTTTGTTATATCTGTGAATTACACTCATTCAGATCTGAATAAGTTGTTTAGTAAAAGTTGCGTAGATTTTCTTCTAATCAGGAAATGTGTCAACTTTGCGCCGATTTCAGGTGTTTGGGGGCCATGGCCATTTTGCCCCCCCCCTGGATCAGCTAGTGGGGGGGGGGGGGGGGGGGGCGAATTGATAGACTGGCAGAGCCAATAAAATTGTGGTATCTTTCCATCCATTTCTTACAGAGCCTTTACTTTACTTTCTTTAAAGCGTTTGATAACGTTTTAACATCGGTGGCTCACGTCTGTCCCCCATAACAAAATCGTTTAAAGAACCAATTATATGCATGACATTTAAAAATCCAAAACAGCATAGCTTACACATGTATTTTTATGCGACACTGCACGCTGCACACGTTCTACAGTACGGCGTTCACCGCTGTACGCGTTCTACATGTTCACCACTTTACACGCTCTACACATTCACCGCTGTACACGTTTTACGCGTTCACCGCTTTACACGTTTTACACATTCACCGTTTTACTTGTGCCCGAACACCCTTTCCTGGCGGGCATTCAGGCTGACGAACTGAGCCGCTACTCGGGGTGGGTCCACTCTTTCCACCCGACTTCGATGGACGTGGCAAATGGCCTCAGAGTTGAGCCGCACTTGACACGTAGTCGAGCGGAGCCAAGTTTTGAGGCGACGCAGCGCGCTGAAGCTCCGTTCTGCCGTCTCAGAACTTGCAGGCAGTGTCAGCAGCAGCCGCACCAGCTTGACTACTTCGGGAAACATTTCCCTTGAGCTTTTCGGCATCTTCATGATAGTACCGATGGCTTCCTCTCAGGGAGGCTGGTCTTCTTTCCCGGAACACCACTTGCAGCTGGGGGACAGATGGGCCGCGAACAGATCTGCGGCCCAAGGACTGTTTTCTAGCTGGTCAGCCACGCTAACTGCATCGTGCCGCCTCAAGAGAAGGTTCTCTATCTTTGCTTGCTCCTTTACACCGTCCTGGTCGCATCACTGCTCCAGCTGAGCACATGCTTCATCTGCACTCTACAGTACCATGACAAGCTCTTGTCGCAGGTACTCGTCAACGTCAATGTCTGTCGGAGCGTCCACGCCTTCAGAGAAGCGTGCTGGTTTCCTTTTCTTCAGTTTGCTAAAAACTGCAATTATTGCGAGTAAAGTGTAGAGGCTGGGGGATTGTGCAAAACGGGGGGGGGGGATAATCCCCCCAGTCTGACGACGGAAGGGGGGGGGGGGGGGGTGCCCCTCCTCCCCTACGGCACCGCCCCTGCCAAAATATCAAAATAAAAAAAATCATTAGAAATCGTGTGGTTGCAAAATACAGTGGCCCAAATCCGGTAAGAAATTCAAAATTGGGGGTAGGTAAGGTCCGCTCAAACTGGTTGCCTCCCCCCAACAAAAAAAAAACGGACGGCTGGATCCGCCCTTGTCCGTCTGTTACATTACAGGGGAGCCATACTCCTGCGGCGTGACCTGCATTAACTCAGCTCTGTGAGGCCCATGTGGCACATTGACCTTTCCCTCCCGTCTGTTGCCGGGGAGCCATGTTTCTGCGGTGTGTCCTCGTCTGTTGCCGGGGAGCCATGTTACTGTGGTGTGTCCTCGTCTGTTGCCGGGGAGCCATGTTTCTGTGGTGTGTCCTCGTCTGTTGCCGGGGAGCCATGCTACTGTGGTGGGTCCTCGTCTGTTACCACCAGGAGCCATGTTACTGTGGTGTGTCCTCGTCTGTTGCCGGGGAGCCATGCTCCTGTGATGTGTCCTCGTCTGTTGCCGGGGAGCCATGCTACTGTGGTGTGTCCTCGTTTGTTGCCGGGAGCCATGTTCCTGTGGTGTGTTCTCGTCTGTTGCCGGGGAGCCATGTTCCTGTGGTGTGTCCTCGTCTGTTGCCGGGGAGCCATGTTCCTGTGGTGTGTCCTCGTATGTTGCCGGGGAGCCATGTTTCTGTGGTGTCCTCGCCTGTTGCCGGGGAGCCATGTTTATGTGGTGTGTCCTCGTCTGTTACCACCAGGAGCCATGTTACTGTGGTGTGTCCTCGTCTGTTACCACCAGGAGCCATGCTACTGTGGTGTGTCCTCGTCTGTTGCCGGGGAGCCAAGTTACTATGGTGTGTCCTCGTCTGTTACCACCAGGAGCCATGTTCCTGTGGCGAGTCCTCATCTGTTGCCGGGGAGCCATGTTCCTGTGGTGTGTCCTCGTCTGTTGCCGGAGAGCCATGTTCCTGTGGCGTGTCCTCGTCTGTTGCCGGGGAGCCATGTTCCTGTGGTGTATCCTCGTCTGTTGCCGGGGAGCCATGTTCCTGTGGTGTGTCCTCGTCTGTTGCCGGGAGCCATGTTCCTGTGGTGTGTTCTCGTCTGTTGCCGGGGAGCCATGTTCCTGTGGTGTGTCCTCGTCTGTTGCCGGGGAGCCATGTTCCTGTGGTGTGTCCTCGTATGTTGCCGGGGAGCCATGTTTCTGTGGTGTCCTCGCCTGTTGCCGGGGAGCCATGTTTATGTGGTGTGTCCTCGTCTGTTACCACCAGGAGCCATGTTACTGTGGTGTGTCCTCGTCTGTTACCACCAGGAGCCATGCTACTGTGGTGTGTCCTCGTCTGTTGCCGGGGAGCCAAGTTACTATGGTGTGTCCTCGTCTGTTACCACCAGGAGCCATGTTCCTGTGGCGTGTCCTCATCTGTTGCCGGGGAGCCATGTTCCTGTGGTGTGTCCTCGTCTGTTGCCGGAGAGCCATGTTCCTGTGGCGTGTCCTCGTCTGTTGCCGGGGAGCCATGTTCCTGTGGTGTATCCTCGTCTGTTGCCGGGGAGCCATGTTCCTGTGGTGTGTCCTCGTCTGTTGCCGGGGAGCCATGTTCCTGTGGTGTGTCCTCGTCTGTTGCCGGGGAGCCATGTTTCCGGAGTGCCATCGTCGTTGACCCTGCTCTATGTCGTCTGTGTACCAGGAAGTCCTGCAGTAACCCTGCTCTATGTGGACCGTATTTCAGGGAGCCCTGTGCTGCCCCGCTCTATGTGACCTGTGTCGACACTGTGACCTGAATTGGCCCTGTTCTGTATGGCGGTGGTTCAGGGAGCCGGCCATATTACCCCCGATCTATGTGGTCTTTGTTTCAGGGAGCCGGCCGGAGGATGGCGTGTCCGACATGACGGTCATCTCGGACATAGACGAGGCCGGCATCAACCGGACACTGCACGTCCGCTACGACCACGACCGGATATACGTATCCTTTGGACGCTGCTGTTGCGGTGGGACACCGGTGGAGTGGAGAGGTAGAAAAGAATAAGGAACTGCTACGCATTACGGGAGAGTTTGAACTCGTGTTAGGAATGGTAGCACCTCGAGAAGGCGTTTTCCCGAAAGGGTTCTTGTCTTTGTTTCTCTGCGGCTTTTCCTATTTTTTTCTTGTCTGTTGTCCTTTTCCGAGATTCACAAAGCATCATCTGACGAAGTTCAGATTATTTGGATAAACCCTCTTCTTCCACCCTGCGATCCGGGTCAAAAGGTCAATCCAAGATGGCGGATCTGGGTCAAAAGTTCAGTTTGAGCGGGCGCCTGCTGTTTGAAGTGTGATCGTGTACACTGTGCAGTGTATCTGATAAGACTGCGCTCTGGATATTGTCAGCGGCTGCAGCGGTCCAGGCCACCAGCCTCTTACAGTTTGTGTTCCCCGAGACGCCCAGTGCTTCAGCAGTTGGCCGGTCCTTCACTGGAGAGAGCTTCCTGGGTGCAGGGAGGGAGGGGGGGGGGGGGGGGGTGTCCGTCTCGCTGTGTGGCAATCCTTCTTTTCTGGTATCGGTGTGGGATGGATGTCCCTGCTAGGAACGGCCTTTCGAGGTGGAAGAGGGGGGGGGGGGGGTGTTCCTACACACCGTGTGACAATCCGTCCTCCCTGGAATCAGTCTCGAATGGACGTCCCTTCCCGGCGACGGAAGTGCCAACATCCGGTCTCAGTTCCGGTGTCAGCCGGTCACATCCGCCGGAACTACCATCGCCACGTGAGAGGCAGGGAACGGTCCAGTTTTCCTTCCATTCGCATCGCGAAGTTTGGATCTCTTAGCTCAGTGCTCCGGTCTTTGAGCTCAGAGCTTTGGTTTCTGACGGAAAACTTTGAGTCAAACTTATCTTGCTGAAATACACCCGATCATTTTTTTTAAGCAGTAGTTAGTAGAGTATGGAATTAAACAGGAGCCGTTGAGCTCGGTCTCTGCGCTCGATGGTGACAAACTCTTCCGCCTGTGATCGTGAGCGAAAAGTTTATTAATTGGACTGTGGCTCATGGGTTCGGGGCGAATTGGTGTGTTATTTTACCAGTCGGAACCGTCTTAAATTTCCGGTGCTAGTTGATGATGGTCATTTCCGTAAAATATCGGAAGTGTCTGACAATAAACTGTTTCAATGCATCCCGCAAATAGCTGGCATCGCGAAGTATTCGAAGTATTCCGTACGAAAGGACATTGGCGTTTGGAAATCCTTCGAATTAAGTTACCAGTGACTAGGGAGCAAAGTAAAGCAGAACTTATCTTGCTGAAATATACCCGCTCAAATGTTTTCAGCAGTAGCCAGTCGAGCATAAAATTGACCAGAAGCCTTAGCTAATCCACCTGTCTGTTTTGTCCTGTTGATCTCGTCGTCAGTTCAGCAACTTACAGCGATGTCCGCCACTAAGCTGTCTACAAACCGTTATTGGTGACTCCGTAAACAGCATCACTGAATATGGATCACTGCATCATGTGATCTGACTCACACTCAGTGCAGCGAGAACGTCTCCGGCTGGGATGTAGCTCTGTTTTTGGGCTTTGAACTACATCCATGCGGACGCACAGTATGAAGAACACTCATGTCAGTCGGATTATATCGATTCTGGCCTGAAATACGCTGATGCATTCAGCCCAATCTGTAGTCTCTCAGCCAGACAGTGGCCTAGATGGACAGATTTCCGGGAGCCGACTGCGTCTGACACCGAGTCTGGACCGATTGCGTCTGACACGAGTCTGGGCCGACTGCGTCTGACACTAGTCTGGGCCGACTGCGTCTGAGACACGAGTCTGGGCCGACTGCGTCTGAGACACGAGTCTGGGCCGACTGCGTCTGAGACACGAGTCTGGGCCGACTGCGTCTGACACGAGTCTGGGCCGACTGCGTCTGACACGAGTCTGGGCCGACTGCGTCTGACACTAGTCTGTGCCGACTGCGTCTGACACGAGTCTGGGCCGACTGCGTCTGACACGAGTCTGGGCCGACTGCGTCTGACACGAGTCTGGGCCGACTGCGTCTGACACGAGTCTGGGCCGACTGCGTCTGACACGAGTCTGGGCCGACTGCGTCTGAGACACGAGTCTGGCTACTCTACCGACGCCTGTATGGAGTCGAGACCTGGTCTCTTGCAGCATCTCTCGCTGCCTCTCTGGCACCGGCCTCGGCGCCGGCGCGCGGGCTCGGACTCCGGAGAGGCGGTACTGTGTGGTGCAGCCAGGTTGCGACACCGCTGTATTGTAACTTGCACCGCCGTGCCGCAGGCTGTTTCCTGCCGGTCGGCATCACACTCACTCTCCCTCTCACCCGTACCTCTCCCTCTCACCCGCACCGGCCGTGACCGCTGCCTGCCACGTGACCACCGCTCTGCCGGTAGCTGGTGGTCACGTGACACGTGCTGCGCCGCTCCGGGCGCGCCGCGGGACAGTCCCGCTCCCGTGCCCGACTGGTGTGAGGCTGCGGAACTGACGCCAGGCCGGCGTGACCGGCCGGGCGGCGGGCGGTGAAGACTGCGGCGTCTCGATCAGTGACGATCAACTGTGATATCTCACCGACAGATGTCTCGCCCTGAGCCCACACCCGCCGCGTGGCGAGCCAGCAGCTGCCGTCCAGACACCCTGTGCAGCCGGTGGTGAATGTGATGACTCACTCACTCGGTCGGCCGGCCGGCTGCTGGCCGTGAGTCGCCAGCTGTCGGGCCGTGCCGGGATCCATAAACTGTGAGCGCCGCGCGGATGTGAAGCATGCGACTCATTTGTTGCGACTTGGCCAGTCAGCGGCGTCGCGCTCACAAACTCACTCCGCTCACGAGTGAGTCATTCTACTCCGCTCACGAGTGAGTCATTCTACTCCGCTCACGAGTGAGTCATTCTACTCCTCTCACGAGTGAGTCATTCTACTCCGCTCACGAGTGAGTCATTCTACTTACCGCTCACGAGTAAGTCATTCTACTCCTCTCACGAGTGAGTCATTCTACTCCGCTCACGAGTGAGTCATTCTACTCCGCTCACGAGTGAGTCATTCTACTCCGCTCACGAGTGAGTCATTCTACTCCTCTCACGAGTGAGTCATTCTACTCCGCTCACGAGTGAGTCATTCTACTTACCGCTCACGAGTAAGTCATTCTGCTCCTCTCACGAGTGAGTCATTCTACTCCGCTCACGAGTGAGTCATTCTACTCCGCTCACGAGTGAGTCATTCTACTCCGCTCACGAGTGAGTCATTCTACTCCTCTCACGAGTGAGTCATTCTACTCCGCTCACGAGTGAGTCATTCTACTTACCGCTCACGAGTAAGTCATTCTACTCCGCTCACGAGTGAGTCATTCTACTCCGCTCACGAGTGAGTCATTCTACTCCGCTCACGAGTGAGTCATTCTACTCCGCTCACGAGTGAGTCATTCTACTCCGCTCACGAGTGAGTCATTCTACTCCACTCACGAGTGAGTCATTCTACTTACCGCTCACGAGTGAGTCATTCTACTCCGCTCACGAGTGAGTCATTCTACTTCTCTCACGAGTGAGTCATTCTACTCCGCTCACGAGTGAGTCATTCTACTTACCGCTCACGAGTAAGTCATTCTACTCCGCTCACGAGTGAGTCATTCTACTCCGCTCATGAGTGAGTCATTCTACTCCGCTCACGAGTGAGTCATTCTACTCCGCTCACGAGTGAGTCATTCTACTTACCGCTCACGAGTAAGTCATTCTACTCCGCTCACGAGTGAGTCATTCTACTCCGCTCACGAGTGAGTCATTCTACTTACCGCTCACGAGTGAGTCATTCTACTCTGCTCACGAGTGAGTCATTCTACTCCGCTCACGAGTGAGTCATTCTACTTACCGCTCACGAGTGAGTCATTCTACTCCGCTCACGAGTGAGTCATTCTACTCCGCTCACGAGTGAGTCATTCTACTCCACTCACGAGTGAGTCATTCTACTCCACTCACGAGTGAGTCATTCTACTTACCGCTCACGAGTGAGTCATTATACTCCGCTCATGAGTGAGTCATTCTACTCCTCTCACGAGTGAGTCATTCTACTCCGCTCACGAGTGAGTCATTCTACTTACCGCTCACGAGTAAGTCATTCTACTCCGCTCACGAGTGAGTCATTCTACTCCGCTCACGAGTGAGTCATTCTACTCCGCTCACGAGTGAGTCATTCTACTCCGCTCACGAGTGAGTCATTCTACTTACCGCTCACGAGTAAGTCATTCTACTCCGCTCACGAGTGAGTCATTCTACTCCGCTCACGAGTGAGTCATTCTACTTACCGCTCACGAGTGAGTCATTCTACTCTGCTCACGAGTGAGTCATTCTACTCCGCTCACGTGTGAGTCATTCTACTTACCGCTCACGAGTGAGTCATTCTACTCCGCTCACGAGTGAGTCATTCTACTCCTCTCACGAGTGAGTCATTCTACTCCGCTCACGAGTGAGTCATTCTACTTACCGCTCACGAGTAAGTCATTCTACTCCGCTCACGAGTGAGTCATTCTACTCCGCTCACGAGTGAGTCATTCTACTCCGCTCACGAGTGAGTCATTCTACTCCGCTCACGAGTGAGTCATTCTACTTACCGCTCACGAGTAAGTCATTCTACTCCGCTCACGAGTGAGTCATTCTACTCCACTCACGAGTGAGTCATTCTACTTACCGATCACGAGTGAGTCATTCTACTCTGCTCACGAGTGATTCATTCTACTCCGTTCACGAGTGAGTCATTCTACTCTGCTCACGAGTGAGTCATTCTACTCCGCTCACGAGTGAGTCATTCTACTTACCGCTCACGAGTAAGTCATTCTACTCCGCTCACGAGTGAGTCATTCTACTCCGCTCACGAGTGAGTCATTCTACTCCGCTCACGAGTGAGTCATTCTACTTACCGCTCACGAGTAAGTCATTCTACTCCGCTCACGAGTGAGTCATTCTACTCCGCTCACGAGTAAGTCATTCTACTCCGCTCACGAGTGAGTCATTCTACTCCGCTCACGAGTAAGTCATTCTACTCCGCTCACGAGTGAGTCATTCTACTCCGCTCACGAGTAAGTCATTCTACTCCGCTCACGAGTGAGTCATTCTACTTACCGCTCACGAGTAAGTCATTCTACTCCGCTCACGAGTGAGTCATTCTACTTACCGCTCCGCAGACGCGCCGCTTTATAACCCGCTATTTCCCCGTGATTTTTTTCCGTTCTCACCACGAGGCGTACATGACATTGAATCAAAAGAAACATGACTTGCAGCTTTTGGTTACTAATCCTAGCCTCACACAGGCTGTTTAGTCAAGTGCGCCTTGTATGCAGCAGATGTGTGGCAATGGCGACTGGGGCGCGATGCCGCCGCTGTGTGATTGCTGACTGTGGTACAGCGGTCTGACACGCTGTCACCGGGCCGAAAAACTCACTGCCACTCGCTGCGCAAATAAACAGACGGGGTGCGGCGGCAGCTGAACTCAGTTGAGCTCAGCCGAACTCAGCCGAACTCAGCCGAACTCAGCCGAACTCAGCCGAACTCAGCCGAACTCAGCCGACTCAGCGTTCGAACAGCCCGCGTTACTCGGCTCAGCTGGCGTTTGGTCTCCGATAACATAACCCCAGCGTCGGACGCAGTGATAGATAGCGCTGACACATGGGGGTCACCGGCGGACGCTCCCCATGTTTGAACGTGGGCTCACGTAATTGCACCGCTATCTTGAGTGGAAATGGCTACCCCCCCCCCCCCCCCCCCCCAGCGGCGGATGAGCCCATGACGCAACCCGTGTCAATGACCGTTACCACACACGTTGCACGAGGAGCTCGTGAACGGGTAGTCTGCATGCGATTACTGCTTGAGTTGGAGCGTAAGGGACGTGTGTGTGTGTGTGTAGACAGGTTACGTTAAAAGGCGTTCATAAGCTGATCGTTTTTTTTGGTGTGCTTTTATGGCACGATACATAAGCCAGACGGATCGACTGGACTCATCTGTCGAAAAATGGTTATGGCCTTTGCCCCATATGAGTCATCTGCCCAGTTTACTCAAACACATGCAGAGGCCAAACAGCGCTCAGTGTATGCAGACCAGCAGCGACTGAGCTGGTTTTGATGGTGATGTTGTCTCCGGGACCAAACACTGCGATACCGACCCACCACACTGCACACACGCGGCGGTGCACCCATTTCCATCTCGAAACCGAGGCCATACCGACTACCCAGACCAAACACCTCGGTAACGACCCACCACACTGTACACACGCGGCTGCTCCCATTTCCATCTCGAAACCGAGGCCATACCGACTACCGAGGCCCGAGGCCGTGCAAACAAGGCGCTCTCGACTGGGGGGCTATGGCTATTGGCTATCCCTGACCACTCAGCTCCTACGCTCGCTCTCCGGTGGAGCAACTCTATCCCGAAGACTTGCCGCTCCGCCATCCGTCGGCGATCGATGGTGGCGCTCGGCGGATACTGATCTCTGTCCGGACCGGACATTTCAACGGATACCGTTACCGTCCAGGCCCGATACATAGCGGATACTGATAACGTCCAGCATGGATACTTAGCGGATACCGTTACCGTCCAGCCCCGATACATAGCGGATACTGATCTCTGTCCGGACCGGACACTTCAACGGATACCGTTACCGTCCAGGCCCGATACATAGCGGATACTGATAACGTCCAGCATGGATACTTAGCGGATACCGTTACCGTCCAGCCCGGATACATAGCGGATACCGTTACCGTCCAGCCCCGATACATAGCGGATACTGATCTCTGTCCGGACCGGACACTTCAACGGATACCGTTACCGTCCAGGCCCGATACATAGCGGATACTGATAACGTCCAGCATGGATACTTAGCGGATACCGTTACCGTCCAGCCCGGATACATAGCGGATACCGTTACCGTCCAGCCCCGATACATAGCGGATACTGATCTCTGTCCGGACCGGACACTTAAACGGATACCGTTACCGTCCAGCCCGGGTACATAGCGGATACTGATCACGTCCAGCATGGATACTTAGCGGATACCGTTACCGTCCAGCCCGGATATTTAGCGGTTACCGATACTGAAGTCATGAAGCGGATACCGTTACCGTCCAGCCCGGATATTTAGCGGTTACCGATACTGAAGCCGTGAAGCGGATACCGTTACTGTCCAGCCCGGATACATAGCGGATACCGTTACCGTCCAGTCTGGATACTTAGCGGTTACCGATACTGAAGCCATGAAGCGGATACCTTTACCGTCCAGCCCGGATATTTAGCGGTTACCGATACTGAAGCCGTGAAGTAGATATCCGAACTCACACCGCTTCGGCTGGCTTCGATGAATATGAAGCGAAAACATTGCAGGAACTTGCTGCTAAGCTGCAGAAGTTGTTAATTAATGCCGCGAGAAATAGCACACAGAAGTTGCTTATTTGTCGGAAGCTTCCGAGGAGAGTCCAGACTCCAACATCCAGGTTTTCTAATTTTGGAAGTTTCTGAGAATCTGTGGACTGTGGTAAGCTATCGTCGATTTTTTTTTAAAAAAATTCGGCCACTGACTGTGCGGTACCCAGAATAAACATTTGTAGCCCGGCTGCTGTCCGGCTTTCTGACCGATCCCCTGTGACCTGCCCCTCCCTCAACTCCATCCGACCCCCTGTGACCTGCCCCTGTGACCTGCCCCTGTGTCCTGCCCCTGTGTCCTGCCCCTGTGTCCTGCCCCTGTGACCTGCCCCTCCCTCAACACCATCCGCCCTCACCGCCTGGGGCCTAATTCGTACTGTGTCGGACCGTCCCTCCCGTGACCTGTCCTGCCCATACAGCCACCCCCACCCCATACAGCCACCCCCACAACCACCGCCATACAGATACAGCCACCCCCACAACCACCCCCATACAGCCACCCCCACAGCCACCCCCATACAGCCTCCCCCACAGCCACCACCCACAGCCTCCCCCACAGCCAACCCCACAGCCACCCCCACAGCCACCCCACAGCCACCCCCCACAGCCACCTCCCACAGCCACCCCCCATACAGCCACCCCCACAGCCACCCACAGCCACCCACAGCCACCCCCCACAGCCACCCCCACAACCACCTCCCACAGCCACCCCCCATACAGCCACCCCCACAGCCACCACCCACAGCCACCCCCACATCCACCCCTATACAGCCACCCCCACAGCCACCCCCCATACAACCCCCCCCCACAGCCACCCCATACAGCCACCCCCACAGCCACCCCCCACAGCCACCCCCCACAGCCACCCCCCACAGCCACCCCCCACAGCCACCCCCCACAGCCACCCCCCCCCCCACAGCCACCCCCCACAGCCACCCCTCGCAGCCCTGACCGCCCTCACCGCTCTCACCGCTTGGAACCTACTAATTCGGACAGTGTCTGCCTAGTCCCCCTGTGACAGGTCCCTCCCTCACCGCCGCCCGTGTCGCCGCCCTCACCACCCGGGGGCTAATTCGTTCTGTGTCTGGGCGGAGCTGTCGCGTTTCTCGGCGGCGGGGCACGTCCGTTCCGATCACGCTGGATACGGTCCGGGCACGCCGAGCACGGCGAGCACGCTGGGTACGCCGAGCACGCCGGGCACGCCGGTTACGCCGGGCACGCAGGGATCGATCTGTACTGGGCGAGGCCGGCCGAGAGAGGTGGGAGGCGGGGGTGGGCCAGCGACAGTCTCGCCCAGCCCGAGACGTGTCGCCGTCGTGTGGAGGGCGTGCGCTAAACTCGCGCCCTGCCGCCGACGGGGATGGGTTCGTCCGATGTTCGATGGTTCGATGACTGGGTGTGGGGATGCTATCGAATCGGTGCGCGGCTGTCTAGATTCCCACTCTCCCCGCCGCTGGTTCTTAAGTACTGGTTCTCAAGTGTGGGTAGCTGAGGACAGCTTCCTCCGCCACTCCACCACGCCCCGTCACTATCCTCCTCCGCCACTACACCACGCCGCGTCACTACCCTCCTCCCCACTCCAGCCAGCGTCCATCGCCGCCCTCCCCTCCGACCCTCCATTCCCGCTCTCGGCGGTGGCCCACATCTGGGGCGGCATCCATTCGTCGGCGGCGTTGCTGATGTATTGTGGGCGGATCGTCCCGATGCGTCAGATCGTCCAGACCCGTCCAGATGCGCCGTCCGCCAGGGACGTACAATGGCAGAGGCGAGACATTAGGCTAGCTGTGTTGGCATCAAGCCAAGCGATGGCATAGGCTTAGCAGAAGGGAAGGGCTCATAAGCCTGAGGTAGCTATAGTAGCTATCAATGATCAGGTTTAATGACGCCATTGGTTGGAGTTTGTGGTGGTGTAACGTGAACGGTCGGATGTGTTTGATAAACATGGCAGTGGCAGGCCCCGGCCGCCCCGGTTCCGGGTCCTGTGTCGAGCCAGGTTTCGGGGAGAGGGAGGGTGAAGTAGTGTTGGGTGTTTGTTGGGTGTGGGCATGGGGTCCAGTGACATCCATCTTCAAAGCATCAACGGCAATCGCCGTGAGAATTGTCATCTGACATTCGGGCCACCCGCCACATTTTGTCATCCGACATTCGGGCCATCCGACACATTTTGTCATCCGAAATTCGGGCCACCCGCCACATTTTGTCATCCGACATTCTTGTCATCCGCCACATTGTTTACAAAACGCAACGGGAGCAGAACGCAACGTCGGATCGGCCACGTTACAAGCGACACATTTCAAAGGGCTTACTAAGTAATTTGCTTAATGTGTGGGATAGGCACTTGCATGTGCCTGGGCAAACAGGTAAAAAGAACTGTTTGCAAACATCACTCGTACTTGTGCTGAAAAAGTATAATGGAAATTATGCATACTTCTTGCAAAGCTCCATTATGCAAAGTTCCTGTATATTGTGCCTCGTAACATTCTGCTGTGGTATACCACCGCAGCAGGTCCGCAGTGCTGCTCTATTTGGAAAGTAACCGCCTTATTGCTTCTTGGGGACGTTTGGTAAAATATGTGACAACTTAGTCTCACTTGAGCATATGACTATACGGAAACATAATTTTCCTTAGCGAATAACTGCGCCGCGCCCAGGTTTAGAGGAAGAGCTGTCGTACTCAACTTTAGAGGAAGGAAGATTTTCACTCCGCACTGGTCATCCTGGTTGTCTTGGTCAAGGCAGTTTCCTGGCTCGCATAACTGGGTACCACGCTATTCGCAATCGGCGTATGCATATATGCGTGTGACCGTCCTACCTTGGGTCGCTTTTAGTTCATCAGCCTTGACAACCGGTGACATTAATATTCTGGTGATATTACTGTGACAGTTTAATGTGATTTGATCTCATTTAATGTGACTGACCGGTTTGACCGTTTAAAATGAAGCCGGATATGTAATTGTGTGATTATTTAAGAGGGAACATGTTTGTTCTGGATTATGGCGGATATTGAACCAATGGTGTTGGAAATGTGAATCGTCGGCGATCTGACAATCTGGATATCTATCCCGTATCCATATCTCTGTTCCAATGCAGAACCTTTTTATGGCAGTGATGGGCCGAGACGAAGAACGAGAAACGCATGTCCAAGTCTCTTGGCGCTACCGCCACTATTGCCGCGGCACTCGCCGTCATGAGCTTCAAGGACTTCCTTGTCCACGTTGTCACAGCATTTCCTGGTTCAAACAAAGACGCGCTCTATTTCTTGCCGTTTGCCATCTCAGCTAGAAGCCAGCAGTAAACATATGCGACCAACGTTTACATGCAAATGCCAACGCTTGCGTTATAAACAGCATTTGGCGGTGGTATGCTTTCACCTGTGACCTATTTTGCATTGCAAAGTGTTCATATATAGTTTACGGAAACTGCGGCACGAACAACCGGCACCACGGAAAATGAACCATAGGTCAACATCCCCAGGTAGTTATTTTTACCTTTATCTTACTCGCGCAGGAACATCCACGTGCCAATGTCGGATACTTCGCAGCTTCCTTCTCGCTCATCCGTTCTGATCTGGCACTCATCCTGTCAGCATCAGTCGACATCATCCTCCTCTCCCGCCCCCCCCCCGTCCCCGCCCCGCTCCGTGCAGCTGCCTCGTACTGCAGTCGGCAGTCGGAGCGTGAGCTCTGCAGAAAGGAGACGCCCTCTCTGTTTCGAAGTGGACTCGCGACGTTCGCCGGAAGGGGTCAGCGACACGGGCGGACGTGGGCTGTCACGCTGTCACGCTGTCACGCGGTGGCATTACAGTGGTTACGCTGACGTCACATCGGTCAAAGGGGCCGATGGCACGCGCGCGTGCGCGTGCGTGTGCGCGCGCGTGCAATTGTGCGCGCACGTGTACGCGTGTGCGTATGTGCGAACGCGTCCGTGTGTCTGGTCAGTGACGTAGCGTGTCGCAACCATTCCCTGTTAAGCGTTCATTGGTGGGCATGGTGGCCAGTTGGTGACTAGTGATCAGATTTGGTGATTGCTGGCTGGAGTTGGTGACTGCTTGTGGCGTATTTGGTGATTGCTGG
Source organism: Chirona hameri (assembly GCA_036785665.1). Lineage (NCBI taxonomy): Eukaryota > Metazoa > Arthropoda > Thecostraca > Balanomorpha > Balanidae > Chirona > Chirona hameri. Next base: position 17,377 of record JAXIVJ010001724.1, read on the forward strand.
CTGGAGTTGGTGACTGCTTGTGACGTATTTGGTGATTGTTGGTTGGAGTTGGTGACTGATTGTGACGTATTTGGTGATTGCTGGCTGGAGTTGGTGACTGCTTGTGACGTATTTGGTGATTGTTGGCTGGAGTTGGTGACTGATTGTGACGTATTTGGTGATTGCTGGCTGGAGTTGGTGACTGCTTGTGACGTATTTGGTGATTGTTGGCTGGAGTTGGTGACTGATTGTGACGTATTTGGTGATTGCTGGCTGGAGTTGATGACTGCTTGTGGCGTATTTGGTGATTGCTGAGCGTTATTAATGACTGCTGTGTGAGATTAGTGACCCGTGGGCGGAGTTGTTCACTATTCGGCGAGTCTGGGGCAGCCTGTTCCTGTCCTCCTAGAACAACAGACACCGCAACTGGTGATGGCTGCACTCCACGGCTGTTTGTCTTACTGTGTCCCGAGTGCCGTCATAGCTCACCACGGGGCTCGCCTGCGCTGCAGTGTACACTACAGTGTGCAGTGTGTAGCGTGCAGATCTGTCCGGGCCGAGGTGCAGCCCACCCTGCCGGGTTATTTCCAGTCTGCGGAGAGAGCTTCTCTGCCGGACCGCCGCGCGGGTGGGTGTGCCGCGGATCAATCTGGGCGTCTCGCCGACGGCCGCAGGTACAGGACCGCGTCACTCCCCGGCGCCGCCCACCTGGTTGGCTGGCGACCCATGGTACCCAAACCTGTCGCGGTCGCTCGACCCTCTGCCGGCCGGTGCGATACCATGGCGCTACCACCAGCCAGCCAGCCAGCCGCCCGCCGGCCCAGAGCCCACCCGTGATGCCACGAGAGGCTGCAGACTATAGATGCAAACATTTCTCCAAAAACAGGAATCGGCACCGCCACCGCCACCGCTCATAATTGAGTTGGCACCGGCATCAAGCCCGGCCACATGTGGCAGCGCCCGCCAGGCCCGGCAGCCAGTAATCTGCATGTCCTCTGCATTATACATTAAACAATATTTTAACCCCCGAACTTGTGCTGAGCCCGGCATGAGACCGGCAAGCCTATGTTCAGACACAGCTTCAGGCCCGCTGGGCCTGAATTTGGACCCGGCGCCGTTTCCGTGGTCCTGAAATTTGCATCTCTACTGCAGACCGTACCTCTCGTCACGTCACGGCACCCCGTCACGTCCGTCACGGCGCCCGACACGTCACGTCACGGCGCTCGACACGTCACGGCACCAGACACGTCACGTCACGGCACTCCGACACGAACCACCGTTACTTCCGGCGGTTTGGCCGTTTCATTTCTTGATGACGATATCATAGCACGGCTCTATGCCACGTCCACTGCATGAGTCCAAAGCTCCCGTGTGCTTTCCGTGGGGGTCGTGATCGGACGGAATTACATACGCCTCGGAGAGGTGCGGTACCTCTCAGTGCTACAGCTACTTACGTCATTCTACCAGTCGCCGTGACTCAATCAGCTGACGAGTTTGTGGTGGAAAGGCCAGCTGATGTGGTGGGGTATTCTGTGGACCGGATGCCGAGAAGGGTAATCTGCCGGGACTGGACCGAATGTCGAGCAGGGTAATCTGCCGGGACTGTACCGAATGTCGAGCAGGGTCCGGAGATGATCAGCTTTTCCAAAGGCCAGGCCCAACTCCAGGCACGGCCTTGACCTCAGATTAGAGGTGCCAGCTCTGCTTGAGCGCATTATTTGTGCCATCTGTGCTTCATTGGCTGCGTAGTGTATAGGTGTAAGGAGGTGGGAATGATTGCTATTGTGCTACTGACCGGACGCGGATTTTGGCGTCATATTCAGCGCGTAAAGCATTGCTCGAATTCTGGAGGAGCATGGTGCTGGCCCAGGTGACCAGGTCCAGCATTCAGTCGGCTTGTCTCCGGCACAAGGGTATTATCTTCAGTTGTGCAACATTGCATGAAGACAAATAGCGTGCATTTCAGGTGTGTCCAAACCGGTTTTGACTAGAAAGTACCAATGCCTTGTATACCTTTGTGGCGCGATATGATTTTCCCACAGCGTCATTCAATAACAGTGTCATCCACAAATAACTAACTGCAGCGAAACAACGACGATCAGCGGAATACGACAGGTGCTAGAAGTTCCTTTCCGAAGTTGTCAGCATCATCATGCCGTTTCCTTTCTGGTGAGGCCCTGCACTCCCTGTCGCTGTCCTCACCCCTCGGTCTCGCCTCTCTGCCTCCGCCTCCTCGGTCTCGCCTCCCTGCCTCCGCCTCCTTAGTCTCGCCTCTCTGCCTCCGCCTCCCTTCATCCGCCTCCTCGGTCTCGCCTCCCTGCCTTCGCCTCCTCGGTCTCGCCTCTCTGCCTCCGCCTCCCTGCCTCCGCCTCCTCGGTCTCGCCTCCCTGCCTTCGCCTCCTCGGTCTCGCCTCTCTGCCTCCGCCTCCCTGCCTCCGCCTCCTCAGTCTCGCCTCGCTTGAATCGCTCGAGTCGTCCGCCTTGTTTCTCGTGTTCAGGAACAAGACGGTCCTGTGGAGCGGGGCGAGCTGAGCGGGGACGAGCTGAGCGGGGCTAGCTGAGCGGGGCGAGCTGAGCTGGAGCTAGCTGAGCTGGGGCGAGCTGAGCGGGGGCTAGCTGAGCTGGGGCGAGCTGAGCGGGGGCTAGCTGAGCTGGGGCGAGCTGAGCTGGGGCTAGCTGAGCGGGGCGAGCTGAGCGGGGGCTAGCTGAGCTGGGGCGAGCTGAGCGGGGGCTAGCTGAGCGGGGCTAGCTGAGCGGGGCGAGCTGAGCTGGGGCGAGCTGAGCTGGGGCGAGCTGAGCTGGGGCTAGCTGAGCTGGGCACGAACTGAACCGAGCCGGGCCGAGTCGACACTATTCGCCCATGACGGGCGAGCACCGCCGCCCCTTGTTTGGCCGGTGTAGGAGCGTGACACTTGGCTCGACACCGGCATAACACGGCCTTGTGTGGCCGCTGGCCATCTCCGCTGGCCGCTGGCCGTCTCCGCTGGCCGTCTCCGCTGGCCGTCTCCGCTGGCCGTCTCCGCTGGCCGTCTCCGCTGGCCGTCTCCGCTGGCCGCTGGCCGTCTCCGCTGGCCGTCTCCACTGGCCGCTGGCCGCTGGCCGTCTCCGCTGGCCGTCTCCACTGGCCGCTGGCCGCTGGCCGTCTCCGCTGGCCGTCTCCGCTGGCCGCTGGCCGTCTCCGCTGGCCGTCTCCACTGGCCGCTGGCCGCTGGCCGCTGGCCGCTGGCCGCTGGCCGCTGGCCGCTGGCCGCTGGCCGCTGGCCGCTGGCCGCTGGCCGCTGGCCGCTGGCCGCTGGCCGCTGGCCGCTGGCCGCTGGCCGCTGGCCGCTGGCCGCTGGCCGCTGGCCGTCTCCGCTGGCCGCTGGCCGCTGGCCGCTGGCCGCTGGCCGTTGGCCGTCTCATGTGACTGTGTGATGCAGGCGGCAGAGAGGAAAAAATCGACAAAACCTCCTATACAATTGCCGATTTTTTATCTACGAAAAACACGCTCTCGCTACGAAAAACAAACTACATCGAGTATTTATCGAAAACCCTGTGTCTTCTAAATTGCGCAGAAAGTTCGCCCGGCAGGCGGTCTACAGTGTAAAGTGTACAGTGTACACCCCGTGACCATAGGCGTAACCACTTTCCGAAAGTAGGTGGGGACGGAGGCACTTTGAAGTCGATTCTTTCCATGCAACGCCCATAGGCGTAATGTTAAAATCCGAAAATGTTACTGGGGACTGATCCCCAGTGACCCCAGTGGTGGTTAGGTTAGGTTACTGGGGTCTGATCCCAGTAACCCCAGTGGTGGTTAGGTTAGGTTACTGGGGTCTGATCCCAGTGACCCCAGTGGTGGTTAGGTTAGGTTACTGGGGTCTGATCCCAGTAACCCCAGTGGTGGTTAGGTTAGGTTACTGGGGTCTGATCCCAGTGACCCCAGTGGTGGCTAGGTTAGGTTACTGGGGACTGATCCCCAGTGACCCCAGTGGTGGTTAGGTTAGGTTACTGGGGTCTGATCCCAGTGACCCCAGTGGTGGTTAGGTTAGGTTACTGGGGTCTGATCCCAGTGACCCCAGTGGTGGCTAGGTTAGGTTACTGGGGACTGATCCCCAGTGACCCCAGTGGTGGTTAGGTTAGGTTACTGGGGTCTGATCCCAGTGACCCCAGTGGTGGTTAGGTTAGGTTACTGGGGTCTGATCCCAGTGACCCCAGTGGTGGTTAGGTTAGGTTACTGGGGACTGATCCCCAGTGACCCCAGTGGTGGTTAGGTTAGGTTACTGGGGACTGATCCCCAGTGACCCCAGTGGTGGTTAGGTTAGGTTACTGGGGTCTGATCCCAGTGACCCCAGTGGTGGCTAGGTTAGGTTACTGGGGACTGATCCCCAGTGACCCCAGTGGTGGTTACGCGCCTGGTTACTGGGGACTGATCCCCAGTGACCCCGGTGGTGGTTAGGTTAGATTACTGGGGACTGATCCCCAGTGACCCCAGTGGTGGTTACGCGCCTGGTTACTGGGGACTGATCCCCAGTGACCCCAGTGGTGGTTAGGTTAGATTACTGGGGACTGATCCCCAGTGACCCCGGTGGTGGTTACGCGCCTGGTTACTGGGGACTGATCCCCAGTGACCCCAGTGGTGGTTACGCGCCTGGTTACTGGGGACTGATCCCCAGTGACCCCAGTGGTGGCTAGGTTAGGTTACTGGGGACTGATCCCCAGTGACCCCAGTGGTGGTTACGCACCTGGCTACTGAGGACTGATCCCCAGTGACCCCAGTGGTGGTTACGCACCTGGCTACTGAGGACTGATCCCCAGTGACCCCAGTGGTGGTTACGCACCTGGCTACTGAGGACTGATCCCCAGTGACCCCAGTGGTGGTTACGCACCTGGCTACTGAGGACTGATCCCCAGTGACCCCAGTGGTGGTTACGCGCCTGGTTACTGGGGACTGATCCCCAGTGACCCCAGTGGTGGTTACACGCCTGGTTACTGGGGACTGATCCCCAGTGACCCCGGTGGTGGTTACGCGCCTGGCCGTGACGTGCCTCGCTAAGCTGTGGTACAGGGTGCTGTCGTGGGTGCTGTAGGTGCTCCTCGCGAGTCTTGATAGCCTGGTCCTGTGATCGTCGTCAACACAAATTACGTGTAGTGTATTGGATGATGCGAACGGACCGGTCGAGGTGGCTGGCTCTGCGTGACGAGTGTTTCTATCAAGCGCCCAATTATTGCTATAGTGGTATGTTGACTGCTGAGTGCACGCCAGTGGTAGACGAGTGCGCTTGATGTCATGATGGACAATGTCAAGAGCATTGGACGGCACATGGACGGGACAATTTAATTCGTGAGTTTATCAGGCCTAAAGGAGCTCTTTTACTGTCATCGTTGGGTACCTATATTGCAGTTAGCGCATTCCTTCTGAATCGAGGACAAGCTTTTGGTACTTTATGCGATTAATGCAGTAATGAATATTGACGAACTCCAGTTAGGCAGTTATTCCTTCCAGTTAAGCACCATGGGCATGACAAAAAAGCGAGAACGACTAATTGGAACCGGCAACCGCAAGTACAAAGTCATATCTATTCATCGCAGTGACTAACTCTGGAACCGCATCGATTCCTGACGTCATATTCATGAGCGGGCCATCTGTGGCCGACTGCAGTCAGTCAGGCAGGCTGACGGCTGTGACGGCTGTGACGGCTGTGACGGCTGTGGTGGCTGTGGTGGCTGTGGCGGCTGTGGCGGCTGTGGCGGCTGTGGCGGTTGTGGCGGTTGTGGCGGTTGTGGCGGCTGGTGCGGCTGGTGCGGCTGGTGGCTGTGTGTGCAGAGGGGAGTGGCATGGAGTCAGGGGAGGGGAGGGAGAGAGGAGAGGGGAGCGGCGGCGGGGGACACTGCGGGTCCGAGATCGATCGCCCCGGGGCCTGGCGACCCGCCCAGCCCTGCTGACCAGCACGGCGCCCTGTTGGCAGTGACGGAGATTGGCCGGCAGGCGGCGACCGTCATTATATCGGCTCTTTGATCGACCGTATACCGGCTATGCTGGTTTTGAAAAACGGCCCAGAAACAGACATCTTCATGGCCAAATATGAATCGTTTAACTGTATTGGTCAATGTTCATTGGCAAACGTTTAACATATAGTACACTGGTCTTGGAGTAGATGTCGGGGGTATGGAGTCAGCTTTTACAATTGTGCTCGTGCATGGCGGATTCCATGTTTTTTTCGCTCTCATTTGATCATACCTCGCACACAAAAAAAAAATCGAGAAATAATTGATTAATTCGAAATTCATCAGCACCACCCAATTAAACTAATTAGCTTAATTAGCTGTAATACAATTGCTATATCTCCCAAACAAAGCCAGATATGGCCAATTTGAAGGTACCTACCCCCCACCAAATCGACTATAAGGATCTGAAAAAAAAATCAGTTGGGTAATTACCCAATTTCTCGACCAATCAGATTTGAGCACGATATATCTCCCAAACAAAGCCAGATATGGCTTTAATTTAAAAAACAAAATAACACCTTTTAAGACCAAATTTGGGGTCTGCGTTTTCAATAAACCAAAAATTAGCTCTCTAGCACCAAAACTGAGAAGCAAAACTGAGAAGATCTGAATTTTGGCCAAATTCATGGGGAGCTTATATAGGGATAAAACGGAAAAATGTCGGTACTGATGGGTTTCGCAGGATTCCCCCCCCCCTTTTACAGAATTTGATCATATTACATACAAAGGTGGAATGACCAATATCGGGGAAAAAAATATCTACCTCTACTTGGGAGTATAAATCCCCGGGTCCCTGATATACCCACTAACTATAGGTACTCACTGCTATTTCATTCTCTGACACTATCGATTTCCGCTACATTTCACTAATTCGCCGGGCTAATTCGGCAGACTGGCTCGCTCGGGGTTTCCTAAGCTGACGAATATAAGCCCGTACTCGGCACAATTTCTCCCATCTCGCCAACCACTGAAAACGTGATCAACTTCGCCGTGAACATGCCGGTCGACATGCCGCGCCCTTTGTCGCGTATGACGGCCGGCACAGCGTCCTTGGAGTAGTGTGACGAATTCACCGGACTGGGCTGCGACAGGCACACCGACATGCCCGGAACTGCGGCGTTCGATGGGCGTAACTCGTGACGTTCGATGGGTGTAACTCGTGACCTGCGTTCGATGGGCGTAACTCGTGACGTTCGATGGGCGTAACTCGTGAGGTTCGATGGGCTTAACTAGTGACCTGCGTTCGATGGGCGTAACTCGTGGTCTGCGTTAGATGGGCGTAACTCGTTACCTGCGTTCGATGGGCTTAACTCGTGACGTTCGATGGGCGTAACTCGTGACAGTTACGATACACAGCGTATAGTTCGATTTGATTGTTCTTGGAAGTGTGTCGTAATAATGCTTACCGTAAGGCTGTGGTGTGCATTGTATAGTAGTTATTGGATGAACCATTCCAGTGCTCCACTGCCAAAATCTTAGCCGAATTAGGAAAACAATATAAAGAGAATTAAAATGTTGCCTACTAACTAGAGCCCTTCATGTAATGGGAATCCCCATGGAACCCATGGAAATGGGTGAGAATGGGACCATTTTTGGAAATGTAACTGGTTGGAACGGGTTTGGGACAGACCATATAATTGTTTAGCACCACAAAAAGTGAATTATGCTGAAACGTGTAGGAATGGGATCCCATCAATTACGAATTCGGATTGGAACGGGTTTGGGTCTGCCTGAATGGGCTGGAACGGAATGGGGGCTGAAAATGTGTCCCATGAAGGGCTCTACAGTACTAACTGCAGTGTTTCCATCGTGACTGGATGTATATAGTAGCCTGGATTACTACCGGGGGAGTGACGAACTCGCACTGATCACGACGATGAGCCGTTCCCGATAGCGGGGTGGCTCGGAAGGGTGACTGCAGGGAACGCGGGAGGGGGCTGCAGGGGACGCGGGGTGAGGGAGCGTGTTTGTGTGCTGCAAAGACCGCGGGTGGCAGCCTCTGAATCACCCTGTGCAATCCACGGCAGCACCAGGCTTCATTTCAGCCGCCGTGTATACTCACTGTCGGCTGTGTCAGTGTCACCCACTGTAGGCTGTGTCAGTGTGTCACCCACTGTCGGCTGTGTCAGTGTGTCACCCACTGTCGGCTGTGACACCCACTGTCGGTTGTGTCAGTGTGTCACTCACTGTCGGCTGTATCAGTGTGTCACCCACTGTAGGCTGTGTCAGTGTGTCACACACTGTCGGCTGTGTCAGTGTGTCACCCATTGTCGGCTGTGTCAGTGTGTCACTCACTGTCGGCTGTGTCTCCCACTGTCGGCTGTGTCAGTGTGTCTCCAACACGGGGTGTTCGGCGTCAATCTTATGCCGGCTTCGTTATGAGACCAGCGCTGGATGGGTCTGACTTCAAATGCCGGCTTCGTTATGAGACCAGCGCTGGATGGGTCTGACTTCCAATGCCGGCTTCGTTATAAGACCAGCGCTGGATGGGTCTGACTTCCAATGCCGGCTTCGTTATGAGACCAGCGCTGTATGGGTCTGACTTCCAATGCCGGCTTCGTTATGAGACCAGCGCTGGATGGGTCTGACTTCCAATGCCGGCTTCGTTATGAGACCAGCGCTGTATGGGTCTGACTTCCAATGCCGACTTCGTTATGAGACCAGCGCTGGATGGGTCTGACTTCAAATGCCGGCTTCGTTATGAGACCAGCGCTGTGTGGGTCTGACTTCCAATGCCGGCTTTGTTATGAGACCAGCGCTGGATGGGTCTGACTTCCAATGCCGGCTTTGTTATGAGACCAGCGCTGGATGGGTCTGACTTCCAATGCCGGCTTCGTTATGAGACCAGCGCTGGATGGGTCTGACTTCCAATGCCGGCTTCGTTATGAGACCAGCGCTGGATGGGTCTGACTTCCAATGCCGGCTTCGTTATGAGACCAGCGCTGGATGGGTCTGACTTCAAATGCCGGCTTCGTTTTGAGACCAGCGCTGGATGGGTCTGACTTCCAATGCCGGCTTTGTTATGAGACCAGCGCTGTATGGGTCTGACTTCAAATGCCGGCTTCGTTATGAGACCAGCGCTGGATGGGTCTGACTTCAAATGCCGGCTTCGTTATGAGACCAGCGCTGGATGGGTCTGACTTCCAATGCCGGCTTCGTTATGAGACCAGCGCTGGATGGGTCTGACTTCAAATGCCGGCTTCGTTATGAGACCAGCGCTGGATGGGTCTGACTTCCAATGCCGGCTTCGTTATGAGACCAGCGCTGTGTGGGTCTGACTTCCAATGCCGGCTTCGTTATGAGACCAGCGCTGGATGGGTCTGACTTCCAATGCCGGCTTCGTTATGAGACCAGCGCTGGATGGGTCTGACTTCCAATGCCGGCTTCGTTATGAGACCAGCGCTGGATGGGTCTGACTTCCAATGCCGGCTTCGTTATGAGACCAGCGCTGGATGTGTCTGACTTCCAATGCCGGTTTCGTTATGAGACCAGCGCTGGATGGGTCTGACTTCCAATGCCGGCTTTGTTATGAGACCAGCGCTGGATGGGTCTGACTTCCAATGCCGGTTTCGTTATGAGACCAGCGCTGGATGGGTCTGACTTCCAATGCCGGCTTCGTTATGAGACCAGCGCTGGATGGGTCTGACTTCAAATGCCGGCTTCGTTATGAGACCAGCGCTGTGTGGGTCTGACTTCAAATGCCGGCTTCGTTATGAGACCAGCGCTGGATGGGTCTGACTTCAAATGCCGGCTTTGTTATGAGACCAGCGCTGGATGGGTCTGACTTCAAATGCCGGCTTTGTTATGAGACCAGCGCTGGATGGGTCTGACTTCAAATGCCGGCTTCGTTATGAGACCAGCGCTGGATGGGTCTGACTTCCAATGCCGGCTTCGTTATGAGACCAGCGCTGGATGGGTCTGACTTCCAATGCCGGCTTTGTTATGAGACCAGCGCTGGATGGGTCTGATTTCCAATGCCGGCTTCGTTATGAGACCAGCGCTGGATGGGTCTGACTTCCAATGCCGGCTTTGTTATGAGACCAGCGCTGGATGGGTCTGATTTCCAATGCCGACTTCGTTATGAGACCAGCGCTGGATGGGTCTGACTTCAAATGCCGGCTTTGTTATGAGACCAGCGCTGGATGGGTCTGACTTCCAATGCCGGCTTCGTTATGAGACCAGCGCTGGATGGGTCTGACTTCCAATGCCGGCTTCGTTATGAGACCAGCGCTGTGTGGGTCTGACTTCCAATGCCGGCTTCGTTATGAGACCAGCGCTGGATGGGTCTGACTTCCAATGCCGGCTTTGTTATGAGACCAGCGCTGGATGGGTCTGACTTCCAATGCCGGCTTCGTTATGAGACCAGCGCTGGATGGGTCTGACTTCCAATGCCGGCTTCGTTATGAGACCAGCGCTGGATGGGTCTGACTTCCAATGCCGGCTTTGTTATGAGACCAGCGCTGGATGGGTCTGACTTCCAATGCCGGCTTCGTTATGAGACCAGCGCTGGATGGGTCTGACTTCAAATGCCGGCTTTGTTATGAGACCAGCGCTGGATGGGTCTGACTTCCAATGCCGGCTTCGTTATGAGACCAGCGCTGGATGGGTCTGACTTCAAATGCCGGCTTCGTTATGAGACCAGCGCTGGATGGGTCTGACTTCCAATGCCGGCTTCGTTATGAGACCAGCGCTGTATGGGTCTGACTTCCAATGCCGGCTTTGTTATGAGACCAGCGCTGTGTGGGTCTGACTTCCAATGCCGGCTTCGTTATGAGACCAGCGCTGTATGGGTCTGACTTCAAATGCCGGCTTCGTTATGAGACCAGCGCTGGATGGGTCTGACTTCAAATGCCGGCTTCGTTATGAGACCAGCGCTGGATGGGTCTGACTTCCAATGCCGGCTTCGTTATGAGACCAGCGCTGTGTGGGTCTGACTTCAAATGCCGGCTTCGTTATGAGACCAGCGCTGTGTGGGTCTGACTTCAAATGCCGGCTTCGTTATGAGACCAGCGCTGGATGGGTCTGATTTCAAATGCCGGCTTCGTTATGAGACCAGCGCTGGATGGGTCTGACTTCAAATGCCGGCTTCGTTATGAGACCAGCGCTGGATGGGTCTGACTTCCAATGCCGGCTTCGTTATGAGACCAGCGCTGGATGGGTCTGACTTCAAATGCCGGCTTCGTTATGAGACCAGCGCTGGATGGGTCTGACTTCCAATGCCGGCTTTGTTATGAGACCAGCGCTGTATGGGTCTGACTTCAAATGCCGGCTTCTTTATGAGACCAGCGCTGGATGGGTCTGACTTCCAATGCCGGCTTTGTTATGAGACCAGCGCTGGATGGGTCTGACTTCCAATGCCGGCTTCGTTATGAGACCAGCGCTGGATGGGTCTGACTTCAAATGCCGGCTTCGTTATGAGACCAGCGCTGTGTGGGTCTGACTTCCAATGCCGGCTTCGTTATGAGACCAGCGCTGTATGGGTCTGACTTCAAATGCCGGCTTCGTTATGAGACCAGCGCTGGATGGGTCTGACTTCAAATGCCGGCTTCGTTATGAGACCAGCGCTGGATGGGTCTGACTTCAAATGCCGGCTTCGTTATGAGACCAGCGCTGGATGGGCTGACTTCAAATGCCGGCTTCGTTATGAGACCAGCGCTGGATGGGTCTGACTTCCAATGCCGGCTTTGTTATGAGACCAGCGCTGTACGGGTCTGACTTCAAATGCCGGCTTCGTTATGAGACCAGCGCTGTGTGGGTCTGACTTCAAATGCCGGCTTCGTTATGAGACCAGCGCTGGATGGGTCTGACTTCAAATGCCGGCTTCGTTATGAGACCAGCGCTGGATGGGTCTGACTTCCAATGCCGGCTTTGTTATGAGACCAGCGCTGTACGGGTCTGACTTCCAATGCCGGCTTTGTTATGAGACCAGCGCTGTACGGGTCTGACTTCCAATGCCGGCTTTGTTATGAGACCAGCGCTGGATGGGTCTGACTTCAAATGCCGGCTTCGTTATGAGACCAGCGCTGGATGGGTCTGACTTCCAATGCCGGCTTTGTTATGAGACCAGCGCTGGATGGGTCTGACTTCAAATGCCGGCTTCGTTATGAGACCAGCGCTGGATGGGTCTGACTTCCAATGCCGGCTTTGTTATGAGACCAGCGCTGGATGGGTCTGACTTCAAATGCCGGCTTCGTTATGAGACCAGCGCTGGGTGGGTCTGACTTCCAATGCCGGCTTCGTTATGAGACCAGCGCTGGATGGGTCTGACTTCCAATGCCGGCTTTGTTATGAGACCAGCGCTGGATGGGTCTGACTTCCAATGCCGGCTTCGTTATGAGACCAGCGCTGGATGGGTCTGACTTCAAATGCCGGCTTTGTTATGAGACCAGCGCTGGATGGGTCTGACTTCCAATGCCGGCTTCGTTATGAGACCAGCGCTGGATGGGTCTGACTAACGCCAAAGAGCAGCAGTGGCTCCGACTGACACCAGTCTATTGGCCTAGTGTTCATTGTATACAGCATTTCCTGCGGCGGCGGCGGCGCTGGGCCCGACTGACAGTATAGTATAGCACCGGCGTCGGATTTGATTAGCGTTCATTCATCGGCTGCCTCCTGCCTGGCATGCAGCCGACTTTAAACATCCCTGCTTTGTCGGCTGGTCTCCGGCAGACTCGTGTTCAGCGGCTTTGTAGAACGGTGCTGTGGAAGGATGTGGTTATGATGGCTGGCTCTCCGGAGTGGAAAGCGCACCAGACTAAACACCGCTCTTGTCTGGTCAGTAGACAGTAAAGATATGCGTCACAATAAGGATACGCGTCACACTCTGTGACGCGTATCTTTATTTGAATTTGCTGTATACCTACCATCTCATCCATATCGTCATGGATGATTCACCTAACTCCTAGGCCACAATTCATTAACTAAAACCACCAAATTGACATTTTCTCTCGCAATAAGGCGAGTCGAAATCGTAGTTTCAAACGTTATGTCGGAACAAGGGCGCTACCACCTTCCGAAAGTGGGGGGGGGGGGGGGGGGGGGGCGGGGGCGGAGGCATTCTGAAGTTGATTCTTTCCGTGTAACGCCCATAGGCGTAATGTTAAAATCCGAAAATGTTGGGGGATACCTCCCCCCGTCCCCCCCCCCCCCTGTGGCGGAGCCCCTGTGTCGCAATATAGTCAGTCGAAATCCTACTATCAAAGGTCACGTCAGCGTTCACCATTGGCCCGCCCCCTCGCTGTATCCACCCGGCGCGTGTCGAGGCCTCCCCTCCCCTCCGCGCGTCGGCGGCGGCGCTTGGCTCGTGCGACGGTCCGTGGCGCCGGCGGTATCTGTGGCGGCGGCGGCGCTTGGCTCGTGCGCCGGTCCGTGGCGCCGGCGGTATCTGTGGCGGCGGCGGCGCTAGGCTCGTGCGCCGGTCCGTGGCGCCGGCGGTATCTGTGGCGGCGGCGGCGCTTGGCTCGTGCGCCGGTCCGTGGCGCCGGCGGTATCTATGGCGGCGGCGGCGCTTGGCTCGTGCGCCGGTCCGTGGCGCCGGCGGTATCTGTGGCGGCGTGCCCCCCAACACTGTGTTTGGATTAGATGCCCGTGCCGCGGCGCCAAGGGAGTACCGTCCGCTGCCGTCCCCGTCCGTCGCCGTCCGTTCAATCTGAGCCAACGGTCACCGGACGCTGGTCCCTGCGGCGGACATCGGCCGTTGGTCCCTGCGGCGGTCACCGGCCGAGGTCACCGGCGGCGGTCACCGGCCGAGGTCACCGACTCGGCGATCCCTCGCGGGACCTTCCTCGCCGCGCGGCCGAGCCGAGCCAGCAGGGTCACGGCAAGAGGAAGGGTGATGGGCAGATCGATTGCCCACTCGGCCATAACGGCCGGGCACGGGAAAAGCAGGGCGGTCGGTCGGAGTGACCTTGGTGATGGTTGGCGCTTCCCCGAGATATGGACCTGATTCGAACTCATTCATATTCTTTGTCTGTATTGAAGGTCAAGACACGCAAGTGCAATGCAGTGCCCGTCGCCGTGGGATAATTATCTTCGGATGTTAACGATATGCCCCTGCTCTGCCGTGTCGTTGTCTATGTTTCTGCTGTTTCTGCTGTGTATGCTGTTGTTCGTTGTTTATCTGTTATGCTTTGTTATTTAGAGGATGCGGCTGGGACCTGGCGGCTGGCACCCGATATGCAAAGTTCCGAGAGCGACTACGAAACTTTTCATAAACAAACCCTTCATCATCCGTGGAGGTTGTTTGCGCTCGAGGTAGCAACCTTGACGCAGATCCTTGTCGTCTTTAATTGGAGCAAGGGAGCGATGAATACCTTCAAGAAGTTTGCTCAGCCTCCCGCGCTGAGATGCATTCATAAATAACATGGTTATACTTTTAAGTCCCGTCAAACCTAGTGCAGAGTGCGATGCACCGGAGCCATGATGATATGCTGTACTGTAACATTTTGTAATGAAGTAAATTGTTTTGATCTGAAGTTAGTGGGTGTTTATCCCAATTTGATGCGCCTTCTTAAATAACATAGTGTGTATCGCATTGTATAACTCATTTTATGCACTTTTTGTCAATGTTGAATTATAGCAGCACATTCAAACCTTTTTAACGACCATGCCCCATTTCGCACCAGACTTAAACCTTTCTTACGACCGCGCTCCTATTTTGAGATTATATAACACAAAGCGTTCGGTGGATACCTTGTCCTGGCTACTGAACGGGGCAGACGAACGATTTTTTACACCGAGCACGACGATAGCGGCCTGTCGATTCGCCTCCATACGGCCATGCCGTCAGTGGCGACGCTCGATGCCACCGAGCGTCGCCGGAAGCGGCGCCCTTTCCGGCGCCCAGGAGCGCATTTAGCGCGTCGACTTCACACCACCATACGACAACGATTAACGCTGTACCGGCGTGGTAAACGGATCGCCACTTATCTCGGACATTAGCGCGAACAAAGACTGGGCCGGCATCTGCCGCGTCCCGCGTCGTCTATCTATTTCACCGTGTCCAAGACGTGGTACCATGTGGCTTCTCCGTCCCCGAAGGCGTGATACAATGCGTTTGGGCTGAGGCGGTGTCACGTAGAGCTGCCACTTTTTCATTTTGTATCTCTTCAAAACACGACATTTTCGTAGTTTTGCATGTGCGAAGGGTTTACACGTACACGCTCATAGTTTGGACACGCATGCCATTGCGAAGCTCAAAGGGACCAATCAATCTGCAATAATTTCCTCTTCTCAGAAAACCGGATGGGCTTTTCGTCCTTCGACCTTTTTGTGGCTGTGGCAACTGGCAGCTCCAATATGCGGCACTCCGCTAGAATGAATCCCGTGCCCTTTTTCCGTCCGTCCGCGCCGCTTCACACCCGCTGGCGCCGTCAGATATGGACTACTGACGACGCCTTTAGCGTGCGGAATCGTCTGTCTGCCATCTGGAGGCCATCAAGGACACAGTTTGCCGGCGGCGGACAGACAGACAGACGGACGGGACGGGGCGGCAGACAGCCGACTGACCCAGAACACAGAACACAGAACACACGGCCGTGGAGTGCGGACGGTCACCGGCCTGAGCTGAGCACTGCGGACTGAGACAGGCTTCTGGCTTCTGTGTGCTTCTGAGAAGAGGTGACATTGATGGTGGCGCGATAACTTTGGCACGTGGGTATTTTTTATACTAATACAAGTTGATACTTCATTCAAGCACATGCTCGTGACAAACACAAAATCAATTTTATATTTGTATTATTATTTGCATGACAAATACGCGTCATTTTTGTGTAAGCGGATGTGTATGCAAAACAAAGTTCGATGACTCACCGTGCATCAACCCGCGTCACCAGTGTCAACCTCATCAACCCGCGTCACCAGTATCAACCTCATCAGCCCGTGTCACCAGTGTCAACCTCATCAACCCGCGTCACCAGTGTCAACCTCATCAACCCGCGTCACCAGTGTCAACCTCATCAACCCGCGTCACCAGTGTCAACCTCATCAACCCGCGTCACCAGTGTCAACCTCATCAACCCGCGTCACCAGTATCAACCTCATCAACCCGTGTCACCAGTGTCAACCTCATCAGTGTCAACCTCATCAACCCTCGTCACCAGTGTCAACCTCATCAACCCTCGTCACCAGTATCAACCTCATCAACCCGTGTCACCAGTGTCAACCTCATCAGTGTCAACCTCATCAACCCTCGTCACCAGTGTCAACCTCATCAACCCGCGTCACCAGTGTCAACCTCATCAACCCGTGTCACCAGTGTCAACCTCATCAACCCGCGTCACCAGTGTCAACCTCATCAACCCTCGTCACCAGTGTCAACCTCATCAACCCGCGTCACCAGTGTCAACCTCATCAACCCGTGTCACCAGTGTCAACCTCATCAACCCGCGTCACCAGTGTCAACCTCATCAACCCGCGTCACCAGTGTCAACCTCATCAACCCGCGTCACCAGTATCAACCTCATCAGCCCGTGTCACCAGTGTCAACCTCATCAACCCGCGTCACCAGTGTCAACCTCATCAACCCGCGTCACCAGTGTCAACCTCATCAACCCGCGTCACCAGTGTCAACCTCATCAACCCGCGTCACCAGTGTCAACCTCATCAACCCGCGTCACCAGTATCAACCTCATCAACCCGTGTCACCAGTGTCAACCTCATCAGTGTCAACCTCATCAACCCTCGTCACCAGTGTCAACCTCATCAACCCTCGTCACCAGTATCAACCTCATCAACCCGTGTCACCAGTGTCAACCTCATCAGTGTCAACCTCATCAACCCTCGTCACCAGTGTCAACCTCATCAACCCGCGTCACCAGTGTCAACCTCATCAACCCGTGTCACCAGTGTCAACCTCATCAACCCGCGTCACCAGTGTCAACCTCATCAACCCTCGTCACCAGTGTCAACCTCATCAACCCGCGTCACCAGTGTCAACCTCATCAACCCGTGTCACCAGTGTCAACCTCATCAACCCGCGTCACCAGTGTCAACCTCATCAACCCGCGTCACCAGTATCAACCTCATCAGCCCGTGTCACCAGTGTCAACCTCATCAACCCTCGTCACCAGTATCAACCTCATCAACCCGTGTCACCAGTGTCAACCTCATCAACCCGCGGCACCAGTGTCAACCTCATCAACCCGTGTCACCAGTGTCAACCTCATCAGCCCGCGTCACCAGTATCAACCTCATCAACCCTCGTCATCAGTGTCAACCTCATCAACCCGCGTCACCAGTATCAACCTCATCAACCCGTGTCACCAGTGTCAACCTCATCAACCCTCGTCATCAGTGTCAACCTCATCAACCCTCGTCACCAGTGTCAACCTCATCAACCCGCGTCACCAGTATCAACCTCATCAACCCGCGTCACCAGTGTCAACCTCATCAACCCGCGTCACCAGTGTCAACCTCATCAACCCTCGTCACCAGTGTCAACCTCATCAACCCGCGTCACCAGTGTCAACCTCATCAACCCTCGTCACCAGTGTCAACCTCATCAACCCGCGTCACCAGTGTCAACCTCATCAGCCCGTGTCATCAGTGTCAACCTCATCAGTATCAACCTCATCAACCCGCGTCACCAGTGTCAACCTCATCAACCCGTGTCATCAGTGTCAACCTCATCAACCCGCGTCACCAGTGTCAACCTCATCAACCCGCGTCACCAGTGTCAACCTCATCAACCCGCGTCACCAGTGTCAACCTCATCAGCCCGTGTCATCAGTGTCAACCTCATCAACCCTCGTCACCAGTATCAACCTCATCAACCCGCGTCACCAGTGTCAACCTCATCAACCCGCGTCACCAGTGTCAACCTCATCAACCCTCGTCACCAGTATCAACCTCATCAACCCGCGTCACCAGTGTCAACCTCATCAACCCTCGTCACCAGTGTCAACCTCATCAACCCGCGTCACCAGTGTCAACCTCATCAGCCCGTGTCATCAGTGTCAACCTCATCAGTATCAACCTCATCAACCCGCGTCACCAGTGTCAACCTCATCAACCCGTGTCATCAGTGTCAACCTCATCAACCCGCGTCACCAGTGTCAACCTCATCAACCCGCGTCACCAGTGTCAACCTCATCAACCCGCGTCACCAGTGTCAACCTCATCAGCCCGTGTCATCAGTGTCAACCTCATCAGTATCAACCTCATCAACCCGCGTCACCAGTGTCAACCTCATCAACCCGTGTCATCAGTGTCAACCTCATCAACCCGCGTCACCAGTGTCAACCTCATCAACCCTCGTCACCAGTGTCAACCTCATCAACCCGCATCACGAGTGTCAACCTCATCAACCCTCGTCACCAGTGTCAACCTCATCAACCCGCGTCACCAGTGTCAACCTCATCAACCCGCATCACCAGTGTCAACCTCATCAACCCTCGTCACCAGTGTCAACCTCATCAACCCGCGTCACCAGTGTCAACCTCATCAGCCCGTGTCATCAGTGTCAACCTCATCAGTATCAACCTCATCAACCCGCGTCACCAGTGTCAACCTCATCAACCCGTGTCATCAGTGTCAACCTCATCAACCCGCGTCACCAGTGTCAACCTCATCAACCCTCGTCACCAGTGTCAACCTCATCAACCCGCATCACCAGTGTCAACCTCATCAACCCTCGTCACCAGTGTCAACCTCATACCCGCGTCACCAGTGTCAACCTCATCAACCCGCGTCACCAGTGTCAACCTCATCAACCCGTGTCACCAGTGTCAACCTCATCAACCCGCGTCACCAGTGTCAACCTCATCAACCCGCGTCACCAGTGTCAACCTCATCAACCCGCGTCACCAGTGTCAACCTCATCAACCCGTGTCACCAGTGTCAACCTCATCAACCCGCGTCACCAGTGTCAACCTCATCAACCCGCGTCACCAGTGTCAACCTCATCAACCCTCGTCACCAGTGTCAACCTCATCAACCCTCGTTACCAGTGTAAACCTCATCAACCCGCGTCACCAGTGTCAACCTCATCAACCCGTGTCACCAGTGTCAACCTCATCAACCCGCGTCACCAGTGTCAACCTCATCAACCCGCGTCACCAGTGTCAACCTCATCAGTGTCAACCTCATCAACCCGCGTCACCAGTGTCAACCTCATCAACCCTCGTCACCAGTGTCAACCTCATCAACCCGTGTCACCAGTGTCAACCTCATCAACCCGTGTCACCAGTGTCAACCTCATCAACCCGTGTCACCAGTGTCAACCTCATCAGTTTCAACCTCATCAACCCGCGTCACCAGTGTCAACCTCATCAACCCGCGTCACCAGTGTCAACCTCATCAACCCGCGTCACCAGTATCAACCTCATCAACCCGTGTCACCAGTGTCAACCTCATCAACCCGCGTCACCAGTGTCAACCTCATCAACCCTCGTCATCAGTGTCAACCTCATCAACCCGTGTCACCAGTGTCAACCTCATCAACCCGCGTCACCAGTGTCAACCTCATCAACCCTCGTCACCAGTGTCAACCTCATCAACCCGCATCACCAGTGTCAACCTCATCAACCCGCGTCACCAGTGTCAACCTCATCAACCCTCGTCACCAGTGTCAACCTCATCAACCCTCGTCACCAGTGTCAACCTCATCAACCCGCGTCACCAGTGTCAACTTCATCAACCCTCGTCACCAGTGTCAACCTCATCAACCCGCGTCACCAGTGTCAACCTCATCAACCCGCGTCACCAGTGTCAACCTCATCAACCCTCGTCACCAGTGTCAACCTCATCAACCCGCGTCACCAGTGTCAACCTCATCAACCCGCGTCATCAGTGTCAACCTCATCAACCCGTGTCACCAGTGTCAACCTCATCAACCCGCGTCACCAGTGTCAACCTCGTCAACCCTCGTTACCAGTGTCAACCTCATCAACCCGCATCACCAGTGTCAACCTCATCAACCCTCGTCACCAGTGTCAACCTCATCAACCCGCGTCATCAGTGTCGACCTCATCAACCCGTGTCACCAGTATCAACCTCAACCCGCGTCACCAGTGTCAACCTCATCAACCCGCGTCACCAGTGTCAACCTCATCAACCCGCGTCACCAGTGTCAACCTCATCAACCCGCATCACCAGTGTCAACCTCATCAACCCTCGTCACCAGTGTCAACCTCATCAACCCGCGTCACCAGTGTCAACCTCATCAACCCGCGTCACCAGTGTCAACCTCATCAACCCGCGTCACCAGTGTCAACCTCATCAACCCGCATCACCAGTGTCAACCTCATCAACCCTCGTCACCAGTGTCAACCTCATCAACCCGCGTCACCAGTGTCAACCTCATCAACCCGCGTCACCAGTGTCAACCTCATCAACCCGCATCACCAGTGTCAACCTCATCAACCCTCGTCACCAGTGTCAACCTCATCAACCCGCGTCACCAGTGTCAACCTCATCAACCCGTGTCACCAGTGTCAACCTCATCAACCCGCGTCACCAGTATCAACCTCATCAACCCGCGTCACCAGTGTCAACCTCATCAACCCGTGTCACCAGTGTCAACCTCATCAACCCGCGTCACCAGTGTCAACCTCATCAACCCGCGTCACCAGTGTCAACCTCATCAACCCGCGTCATCAGTGTCAACCTCATCAACCCGTGTCACCAGTGTCAACCTCATCAACCCTCGTCACCAGTGTCAACCTCATCAGTGTCAACCTCATCAACCCGTGTCACCAGTATCAACCTCATCAACCCTCGTCACCAGTGTCAACCTCATCAACCCGCGTCACCAGTGTCAACCTCATCAACCCGCGTCACCAGTGCCAACCTCATCAACCCTCGTCACCAGTGTCAACCTCATCAGCCCGTGTCATCGGTGTCAACCTCATCAGTGTCAACCTCATCAACCCGCGTCACCAGTGTCAACCTCATCAACCCGCGTCACCAGTGTCAACCTCATCAACCCTCGTCACCAGTGTCCACCTCATCAACCCGCGTCACCAGTGTCAACCTCATCAACCCGCGTCACCAGTGTCAACCTCATCAGCCCGTGTCATCAGTGTCAACCTCATCAGTGTTAACCTCATCAACCCGCGTCACCAGTGTCAACCTCATCAACCCGCGTCACCAGTGTCAACCTCATCAACCCTTGTCACCAGTGTCCACCTGATCAACCCGCGTCACCAGTGTCAACCTCATCAACCCGCGTCACCAGTGTCAACCTGATCAACCCGTGTCACCAGTGTCAACCTCATCAACCCGCGTCATCAGTATCAACCTCATCAACCCGCGTCACCAGTGTCAACCTCATCAACCCGCGTCACCAGTGTCAACCTCATCAACCCGCGTCACCAGTGTCAACCTCATCAACCCGCGTCACCAGTGTCAATCTCATCAGCCCGTGTCATCAGTGTCAACCTCATCAGTGTCAACCTCATCAACCCGCGTCACCAGTGTCAACCTCATCAACCCTCGTCATCAGTGTCAACCTCATCAACCCGCGTCACCAGTGTCAACCTCATCAGCCCGTGTCATCAGTGTCAACCTCATCAGTGTCAACCTCATCAACCCGCGTCACCAGTGTCAACCTCATCAACCCGCGTCACCAGTGTCAACCTCATCAACCCGCGTCACCAGTGTCAACCTCATCAACCCGCGTCACCAGTGTCAACCTCATCAACCCGTGTCACCAGTGTCAACCTCATCAGCCCGTGTCATCAGTGTCAACCTCATCAGTGTCAACCTCATCAACCCGCGTCACCAGTGTCAACCTCATCAACCCTCGTCACCAGTGCCAACCTCATCAACCCGCGTCACCTGTGTCAACCTCATCAACCCGTGTCACCAGTGTCAACCTCATCAACCCTCGTCACCAGTGTCAACCTCATCAACCCGCGTCACCAGTGTCAACCTCATCAACCCGCGTCACCAGTGTCAACCTCATCAACCCTCGTCACCAGTGTCAACCTCATCAACCCGTGTCACCAGTGTCAACCTCATCAGCCCGTGTCATCAGTGTCAACCTCATCAGTGTCAACCTCATCAACCCGCGTCACCAGTGTCAACCTCATCAACCCGCGTCACCAGTGTCAACCTCATCAACCCGCGTCACCAGTGTCAACCTCATCAACCCGTGTCACCAGTGTCAACCTCATCAACCCGCGTCACTAGTGTCAACCTCATCAACCCGTGTCACCAGTGTCAACCTCATCAGCCCGCGTCACCAGTGTCAACCTCATCAACCCGCGTCACCAGTGTCAACCTCATCAACCCGTGTCACCAGTGTCAACCTCATCAGCCCGCGTCACCAGTGTCAACCTCATCAACCCGCGTCACCAGTGTCAACCTCATCAACCCTCGTCACCAGTGTCAACCTCATCAACCCGTGTCACCAGTGTCAACCTCATCAACCCGCGTCACCAGTGTCAACCTCATCAACCCGCGTCATCAGTGTCAACCTCATCAACCCGTGTCACCAGTGTCAACCTCATCAGCCCGCGTCACCAGTGTCAACCTCATCAACCCGCGTCACCAGTGTCAACCTCATCAACCCGTGTCACCAGTATCAACCTCATCAGCCCGTGTCATCAGTGTCAACCTCATCAGTGTCAACCTCATCAACCCGCGTCACCAGTGTCAACCTCATCAACCCTCGTCACCAGTGTCAACCTCATCAACCCGTGTCACCAGTGTCAACCTCATCAACCCTCGTCACCAGTGTCAACCTCATCAACCCGCGTCATCAGTATCAACCTCATCAACCCTCGTCACCAGTGTCAACCTCATCAACCCTCGTCACCAGTGTCAACCTCATCAACCCGTGTCATCAGTGTCAACCTCATCAACCCTCGTCACCAGTGTCAACCTCATCAACCCGCGTCACCAGTGTCAACCTCATCAACCCGTGTCATCAGTGTCAACCTCATCAACCCTCGTCACCAGTGTCAACCTCATCAGTGTCAACCTCATCAACCCGCGTCACCAGTGTCAACCTCATCAACCCTCGTCACCAGTGTCAACCTCATCAACCCTCGTCACCAGTGTTAACCTCATCAACCCGCGTCACCAGTGTCAACCTCATCAACCCGCGTCACCAGTGTCAACCTCATCAACCCTCGTCACCAGTGTCAACCTCATCAACCCGTGTCATCAGTGTCAACCTCATCAACCCGCGTCATCAGTATCAACCTCATCAACCCTCGTCACCAGTATCAACCTCATCAGCCCGTGTCATCAGTGTCAACCTCATCAGTGTCAACCTCATCAACCCTCGTCACCTGTGTCAACCTCATCAACCCGTGTCACCAGTGTCAACCTCATCAACCCTCGTCACCTGTGTCAACCTCATCAACCCGTGTCACCAGTGTCAACCTCATCAACCCGTGGGACCAGTGTCAACCTCATCAACCCGTGTCACCAGTATCAACCTCATCAACCCGCGTCACCAGTGTCAACCTCATCAACCCGCGCCACCAGTGTCAACCTCATCAGTGTCAACCTCATCAACCCGCGTCACCAGTGTCAACCTCATCAACCCTCGTCACCAGTGTCAACCTCATCAACCCGCGTCACCAGTGTCAACCTCATCAACCCGTGTCACCAGTGTCAACCTCATCAACCCTCGTCACCAGTATCAACCTCATCAACCCGTGTCACCAGTGTCAACCTCATCAACCCTCGTCACCAGTGTCAACCTCATCAACCCTCGTCACCAGTGTCAACCTCATCAACCCGTGTCACCAGTGTCAACCTCATCAACCCGCGTCACCAGTGTCAACCTCATCAACCCGCGTCACCAGTGTCAACCTCATCAACCCGCGTCACCAGTATCAACCTCATCAACCCGTGTCACCAGTGTCAACCTCATCAGTGTCAACCTCATCAACCCTCGTCACCAGTGTCAACCTCATCAACCCTCGTCACCAGTATCAACCTCATCAACCCGTGTCACCAGTGTCAACCTCATCAGTGTCAACCTCATCAACCCTCGTCACCAGTGTCAACCTCATCAACCCGCGTCACCAGTGTCAACCTCATCAACCCGTGTCACCAGTGTCAACCTCATCAACCCGCGTCACCAGTGTCAACCTCATCAACCCTCGTCACCAGTGTCAACCTCATCAACCCGCGTCACCAGTGTCAACCTCATCAACCCGTGTCACCAGTGTCAACCTCATCAACCCGCGTCACCAGTGTCAACCTCATCAACCCGCGTCACCAGTGTCAACCTCATCAACCCGCGTCACCAGTATCAACCTCATCAGCCCGTGTCACCAGTGTCAACCTCATCAACCCGCGTCACCAGTGTCAACCTCATCAACCCGCGTCACCAGTGTCAACCTCATCAACCCGCGTCACCAGTGTCAACCTCATCAACCCGCGTCACCAGTGTCAACCTCATCAACCCGCGTCACCAGTATCAACCTCATCAACCCGTGTCACCAGTGTCAACCTCATCAGTGTCAACCTCATCAACCCTCGTCACCAGTGTCAACCTCATCAACCCTCGTCACCAGTATCAACCTCATCAACCCGTGTCACCAGTGTCAACCTCATCAGTGTCAACCTCATCAACCCTCGTCACCAGTGTCAACCTCATCAACCCGCGTCACCAGTGTCAACCTTATCAACCCGTGTCACCAGTGTCAACCTCATCAACCCGCGTCACCAGTGTCAACCTCATCAACCCTCGTCACCAGTGTCAACCTCATCAACCTGCGTCACCAGTGTCAACCTCATCAACCCGTGTCACCAGTGTCAACCTCATCAACCCGCGTCACCAGTGTCAACCTCATCAACCCGCGTCACCAGTATCAACCTCATCAGCCCGTGTCACCAGTGTCAACCTCATCAACCCTCGTCACCAGTATCAACCTCATCAACCCGTGTCACCAGTGTCAACCTCATCAACCCGCGGCACCAGTGTCAACCTCATCAACCCGTGTCACCAGTGTCAACCTCATCAGCCCGCGTCACCAGTATCAACCTCATCAACCCTCGTCATCAGTGTCAACCTCATCAACCCGCGTCACCAGTATCAACCTCATCAACCCGTGTCACCAGTGTCAACCTCATCAACCCTCGTCATCAGTGTCAACCTCATCAACCCTCGTCACCAGTGTCAACCTCATCAACCCGCGTCACCAGTATCAACCTCATCAACCCGCGTCACCAGTGTCAACCTCATCAACCCGCGTCACCAGTGTCAACCTCATCAACCCTTGTCACCAGTGTCAACCTCATCAACCCGCGTCACCAGTGTCAACCTCATCAACCCTCGTCACCAGTGTCAACCTCATCAACCCGCGTCACCAGTGTCAACCTCATCAGCCCGTGTCATCAGTGTCAACCTCATCAGTATCAACCTCATCAACCCGCGTCACCAGTGTCAACCTCATCAACCCGTGTCATCAGTGTCAACCTCATCAACCCGCGTCACCAGTGTCAACCTCATCAACCCGCGTCACCAGTGTCAACCTCATCAACCCGCGTCACCAGTGTCAACCTCATCAGCCCGTGTCATCAGTGTCAACCTCATCAACCCTCGTCACCAGTATCAACCTCATCAACCCGCGTCACCAGTGTCAACCTCATCAACCCGCGTCACCAGTGTCAACCTCATCAACCCTCGTCACCAGTATCAACCTCATCAACCCGCGTCACCAGTGTCAACCTCATCAACCCGCATCACCAGTGTCAACCTCATCAACCCTCGTCACCAGTGTCAACCTCATCAACCCGCGTCACCAGTGTCAACCTCATCAGCCCGTGTCATCAGTGTCAACCTCATCAGTATCAACCTCATCAACCCGCGTCACCAGTGTCAACCTCATCAACCCGTGTCATCAGTGTCAACCTCATCAACCCGCGTCACCAGTGTCAACCTCATCAACCCTCGTCACCAGTGTCAACCTCATCAACCCGCATCACCAGTGTCAACCTCATCAACCCTCGTCACCAGTGTCAACCTCATACCCGCGTCACCAGTGTCAACCTCATCAACCCGCGTCACCAGTGTCAACCTCATCAACCCGTGTCACCAGTGTCAACCTCATCAACCCGCGTCACCAGTGTCAACCTCATCAACCCGCGTCACCAGTGTCAACCTCATCAACCCGCGTCACCAGTGTCAACCTCATCAACCCGTGTCACCAGTGTCAACCTCATCAACCCGCGTCACCAGTGTCAACCTCATCAACCCGCGTCACCAGTGTCAACCTCATCAACCCTCGTCACCAGTGTCAACCTCATCAACCCTCGTTACCAGTGTCAACCTCATCAACCCGCGTCACCAGTGTCAACCTCATCAACCCGTGTCACCAGTGTCAACCTCATCAACCCGCGTCACCAGTGTCAACCTCATCAACCCGCGTCACCAGTGTCAACCTCATCAGTGTCAACCTCATCAACCCGCGTCACCAGTGTCAACCTCATCAACCCTCGTCACCAGTGTCAACCTCATCAACCCGTGTCACCAGTGTCAACCTCATCAACCCGTGTCACCAGTGTCAACCTCATCAGTTTCAACCTCATCAACCCGCGTCACCAGTGTCAACCTCATCAACCCGCGTCACCAGTGTCAACCTCATCAACCCGCGTCACCAGTATCAACCTCATCAACCCGTGTCACCAGTGTCAACCTCATCAACCCGCGTCACCAGTGTCAACCTCATCAACCCTCGTCATCAGTGTCAACCTCATCAACCCGTGTCACCAGTGTCAACCTCATCAACCCGCGTCACCAGTGTCAACCTCATCAACCCTCGTCACCAGTGTCAACCTCATCAACCCGCATCACCAGTGTCAACCTCATCAACCCGCGTCACCAGTGTCAACCTCATCAACCCTCGTCACCAGTGTCAACCTCATCAACCCTCGTCACCAGTGTCAACCTCATCAACCCGCGTCACCAGTGTCAACTTCATCAACCCTCGTCACCAGTGTCAACCTCATCAACCCGCGTCACCAGTGTCAACCTCATCAACCCGCGTCACCAGTGTCAACCTCATCAACCCTCGTCACCAGTGTCAACCTCATCAACCCGCGTCACCAGTGTCAACCTCATCAACCCGCGTCATCAGTGTCAACCTCATCAACCCGTGTCACCAGTGTCAACCTCATCAACCCGCGTCACCAGTGTCAACCTCGTCAACCCTCGTTACCAGTGTCAACCTCATCAACCCGCATCACCAGTGTCAACCTCATCAACCCTCGTCACCAGTGTCAACCTCATCAACCCGCGTCATCAGTGTCGACCTCATCAACCCGTGTCACCAGTATCAACCTCAACCCGCGTCACCAGTGTCAAACTCATCAACCCGCGTCACCAGTGTCAACCTCATCAACCCGCGTCACCAGTGTCAACCTCATCAACCCGCATCACCAGTGTCAACCTCATCAACCCTCGTCACCAGTGTCAACCTCATCAACCCGCGTCACCAGTGTCAACCTCATCAACCCGCGTCACCAGTGTCAACCTCATCAACCCGCGTCACCAGTGTCAACCTCATCAACCCGCATCACCAGTGTCAACCTCATCAACCCTCGTCACCAGTGTCAACCTCATCAACCCGCGTCACCAGTGTCAACCTCATCAACCCGCGTCACCAGTGTCAACCTCATCAACCCGCATCACCAGTGTCAACCTCATCAACCCTCGTCACCAGTGTCAACCTCATCAACCCGCGTCACCAGTGTCAACCTCATCAACCCGTGTCACCAGTGTCAACCTCATCAACCCGCGTCACCAGTATCAACCTCATCAACCCGCGTCACCAGTGTCAACCTCATCAACCCGTGTCACCAGTGTCAACCTCATCAACCCGCGTCACCAGTGTCAACCTCATCAACCCGCGTCACCAGTGTCAACCTCATCAACCCGCGTCATCAGTGTCAACCTCATCAACCCGTGTCACCAGTGTCAACCTCATCAACCTTCGTCACCAGTGTCAACCTCATCAGTGTCAACCTCATCAACCCGTGTCACCAGTATCAACCTCATCAACCCTCGTCACCAGTGTCAACCTCATCAACCCGCGTCACCAGTGTCAACCTCATCAACCCGCGTCACCAGTGCCAACCTCATCAACCCTCGTCACCAGTGTCAACCTCATCAGCCCGTGTCATCGGTGTCAACCTCATCAGTGTCAACCTCATCAACCCGCGTCACCAGTGTCAACCTCATCAACCCGCGTCACCAGTGTCAACCTCATCAACCCTCGTCACCAGTGTCCACCTCATCAACCCGCGTCACCAGTGTCAACCTCATCAACCCGCGTCACCAGTGTCAACCTCATCAGCCCGTGTCATCAGTGTCAACCTCATCAGTGTTAACCTCATCAACCCGCGTCACCAGTGTCAACCTCATCAACCCGCGTCACCAGTGTCAACCTCATCAACCCTCGTCACCAGTGTCCACCTGATCAACCCGCGTCACCAGTGTCAACCTCATCAACCCGCGTCACCAGTGTCAACCTGATCAACCCGTGTCACCAGTGTCAACCTCATCAACCCGCGTCATCAGTATCAACCTCATCAACCCGCGTCACCAGTGTCAACCTCATCAACCCGCGTCACCAGTGTCAACCTCATCAACCCGCGTCACCAGTGTCAACCTCATCAACCCGCGTCACCAGTGTCAATCTCATCAGCCCGTGTCATCAGTGTCAACCTCATCAGTGTCAACCTCATCAACCCGCGTCACCAGTGTCAACCTCATCAACCCTCGTCATCAGTGTCAACCTCATCAACCCGCGTCACCAGTGTCAACCTCATCAGCCCGTGTCATCAGTGTCAACCTCATCAGTGTCAACCTCATCAACCCGCGTCACCAGTGTCAACCTCATCAACCCGCGTCACCAGTGTCAACCTCATCAACCCGCGTCACCAGTGTCAACCTCATCAACCCGCGTCACCAGTGTCAACCTCATCAACCCGTGTCACCAGTGTCAACCTCATCAGCCCGTGTCATCAGTGTCAACCTCATCAGTGTCAACCTCATCAACCCGCGTCACCAGTGTCAACCTCATCAACCCTCGTCACCAGTGCCAACCTCATCAACCCGCGTCACCTGTGTCAACCTCATCAACCCGTGTCACCAGTGTCAACCTCATCAACCCTCGTCACCAGTGTCAACCTCATCAACCCGCGTCACCAGTGTCAACCTCATCAACCCGCGTCACCAGTGTCAACCTCATCAACCCTCGTCACCAGTGTCAACCTCATCAACCCGTGTCACCAGTGTCAACCTCATCAGCCCGTGTCATCAGTGTCAACCTCATCAGTGTCAACCTCATCAACCCGCGTCACCAGTGTCAACCTCATCAACCCGCGTCACCAGTGTCAACCTCATCAACCCGCGTCACCAGTGTCAACCTCATCAACCCGTGTCACCAGTGTCAACCTCATCAACCCGCGTCACTAGTGTCAACCTCATCAACCCGTGTCACCAGTGTCAACCTCATCAGCCCGCGTCACCAGTGTCAACCTCATCAACCCGCGTCACCAGTGTCAACCTCATCAACCCGTGTCACCAGTGTCAACCTCATCAGCCCGCGTCACCAGTGTCAACCTCATCAACCCGCGTCACCAGTGTCAACCTCATCAACCCTCGTCACCAGTGTCAACCTCATCAACCCGTGTCACCAGTGTCAACCTCATCAACCCGCGTCACCAGTGTCAACCTCATCAACCCGCGTCATCAGTGTCAACCTCATCAACCCGTGTCACCAGTGTCAACCTCATCAGCCCGCGTCACCAGTGTCAACCTCATCAACCCGCGTCAAGTGTCAACCTCATCAACCCGTGTCACCAGTATCAACCTCATCAGCCCGTGTCATCAGTGTCAACCTCATCAGTGTCAACCTCATCAACCCGCGTCACCAGTGTCAACCTCATCAACCCTCGTCACCAGTGTCAACCTCATGAACCCGTGTCACCAGTGTCAACCTCATCAACCCTCGTCACCAGTGTCAACCTCATCAACCCGCGTCATCAGTATCAACCTCATCAACCCTCGTCACCAGTGTCAACCTCATCAACCCTCGTCACCAGTGTCAACCTCATCAACCCGTGTCATCAGTGTCAACCTCATCAACCCTCGTCACCAGTGTCAACCTCATCAACCCGCGTCACCAGTGTCAACCTCATCAACCCGTGTCATCAGTGTCAACCTCATCAACCCTCGTCACCAGTGTCAACCTCATCAGTGTCAACCTCATCAACCCGCGTCACCAGTGTCAACCTCATCAACCCTCGTCACCAGTGTCAACCTCATCAACCCTCGTCACCAGTGTTAACCTCATCAACCCGCGTCACCAGTGTCAACCTCATCAACCCGCGTCACCAGTGTCAACCTCATCAACCCTCGTCACCAGTGTCAACCTCATCAACCCGTGTCATCAGTGTCAACCTCATCAACCCGCGTCATCAGTATCAACCTCATCAACCCTCGTCACCAGTATCAACCTCATCAGCCCGTGTCATCAGTGTCAACCTCATCAGTGTCAACCTCATCAACCCTCGTCACCTGTGTCAACCTCATCAACCCGCGTCACCAGTGTCAACCTCATCAACCCTCGTCACCTGTGTCAACCTCATCAACCCGTGTCACCAGTGTCAACCTCATCAACCCGTGTCACCAGTGTCAACCTCATCAACCCGTGTCACCAGTATCAACCTCATCAACCCGCGTCACCAGTGTCAACCTCATCAACCCGCGCCACCAGTGTCAACCTCATCAGTGTCAACCTCATCAACCCGCGTCACCAGTGTCAACCTCATCAACCCTCGTCACCAGTGTCAACCTCATCAACCCGCGTCACCAGTGTCAACCTCATCAACCCGTGTCACCAGTGTCAACCTCATCAACCCTCGTCACCAGTATCAACCTCATCAACCCGTGTCACCAGTGTCAACCTCATCAACCCTCGTCACCAGTGTCAACCTCATCAACCCTCGTCACCAGTGTCAACCTCATCAACCCGTGTCACCAGTGTCAACCTCATCAACCCGCGTCACCAGTGTCAACCTCATCAACCCGCGTCACCAGTGTCAACCTCATCAACCCTCGTCACCAGTGTCAACCTCATCAACCCGTGTCATCAGTGTCAACCTCATCAACCCTCGTCACCAGTGTCAACCTCATCAACCCGTGTCACCAGTGTCAACCTCATCAACCCTCGTCACCAGTGTCAACCTCATCAACCCTCGTCACCAGTGTCAACCTCATCAACCCGTGTCACCAGTGTCAACCTCATCAACCCGTGTCACCAGTGTCAACCTCATCAACCCTCGTCACCAGTGTCAACCTCATCAACCCTCGTCACCAGTGTCAACCTCATCAACCCGTGTCACCAGTGTCAACCTCATCAACCCGTGTCATCAGTGTCAACCTCATCAACCCTCGTCACCAGTGTCAACCTCATCAACCCTCGTCACCAGTGTCAACCTCATCAACCCTCGTCACCAGTGTTAACCTCATCAACCCGCGTCACCAGTGTCAACCTCATCAACCCGCGTCACCAGTGTCAACCTCATCAACCCTCGTCACCAGTGGCAACCTCATCAACCCGTGTCATCAGTGTCAACCTCATCAACCCGCGTCACCAGTGTCAACCTCATCAACCCGTGTCACCAGTGTCAACCTCATCAGCCCGCGTCACCAGTATCAACCTCATCAACCTGCATCACCAGTGTCAACCTCATCAACCCGCGTCACCAGTGTCCACCTCATCAATCCGCATCACCAGTGTCAACCTCATCAACCTGCGTCACCAGTGTCAACCTCATCAACCCGCGTCACCAGTGTCAACCTCATCAACCCGCGTCACCAGTGTCAACCTCATCAACCCGCGTTACCAGTGTCAACCTCATCAATCCGTGTCACCAGTGTCAACCTCATCAACCCGTGTCACCAGTGTCAACCTCATCAACCCGCGTCACCAGTGTCAACCTCATCAACCCGTGTCACCAGTATCAACCTCATCAGCCCGTGTCATCAGTGCCAACCTCATCAGTGTCAACCTCATCAACCCGTGTCACCAGTGTCAACCTCATCAGCCCGTGTCACCAGTGTCAACCTCATCAACCCGCGTCACCAGTGTCAACCTCATCAACCCGTTTCACCAGTGTCAACCTCATCAGCCCGTGTCATCAGTGTCAACCTCATCAGTGTCAGCCTCATCAACCCGTGTCACCAGTGTCAACCTCATCAGCCCGTGTCATCAGTGTCAACCTCATCAACCCGCGTCACCAGTGTCAACCTCATCAACCCGCGTCACCAGTGTCAACCTCATCAACCCTCGTCACCAGTGTCAACCTCATCAACCCGCGTCACCAGTGTCAACCTCATCAACCCGCGTCACCAGTGTCAACCTCATCAACCCGCGTCACCAGTATCAACCTCATCAACTCGCGTCACCAGTGTCAACCTCATCAGCCCGTGTCATCAGTGTCAACCTCATCAGTGTCAACCTCATCAACCCGTGTCACCAGTGTCAACCTCATCAACCCGCGTCACCAGTGTCAACCTCATCAACCCGCGTCACCAGTGTCAACCTCATCAACCCTCGTCACCAGTGTCAACCTCATCAACCCGCGTCACCAGTGTCAACCTCATCAGCCCGTGTCACCAGTGTCAACCTCATCAACCCGCGTCACCAGTGTCAACCTCATCAACCCGTGTCACCAGTGTCAACCTCATCAGCCCGTGTCATCAGTGTCAACCTCATCAGTGTCAACCTCATCAACCCGTGTCACCAGTGTCAACCTCATCAACCCTCGTCACCAGTGTCAACCTCATCAACCCGCGTCACCAGTGTCAACCTCATCAACCCTCGTCACCAGTGTCAACCTCATCAACCCGCGTCACCAGTATCAACCTCATCAACCCGCGTCACCAGTGTCAACCTCATCAGCCCGTGTCATCAGTGTCAACCTCATCAGTGTCAACCTCATCAACCCGCGTCACCAGTGTCAACCTCATCAACCCGCGTCACCAGTGTCAACCTCATCAACCCGCGTCACCAGTGTCAACCTCATCAACCCTCGTCACCAGTGTCAACCTCATCAACCCGCGTCACCAGTGTCAACCTCATCAGCCCGTGTCACCAGTGTCAACCTCATCAACCCGCGTCACCAGTGTCAACCTCATCAACCCGTGTCACCAGTGTCAACCTCATCAGCCCGTGTCATCAGTGTCAACCTCATCAGTGTCAACCTCATCAACCCGTGTCACCAGTGTCAACCTCATCAACCCTCGTCACCAGTGTCAACCTCATCAACCCGCGTCACCAGTGTCAACCTCATCAACCCGCGTCACCAGTATCAACCTCATCAACCCGTGTCACCAGTGTCAACCTCATCAACCCGCGTCACCAGTGTCAACCTCATCAACCCGCGTCACCAGTGTCAACCTCATCAACCCGCGTCATCAGTATCAACCTCATCAACCCGCGTCACCAGTGTCAACCTCATCAACCCGCGTCACCAGTGTCAACCTCATCAACCCGCGTCACCAGTGTCAACCTCATCAACCCGTGTCATCAGTATCAACCTCATCAACCCGCGTCACCAGTGTGAACCTCATCAACCCGCGTCACCAGTGTCAACCTCATCAACCCGCGTCACCAGTGTCAACCTCATCAACCCTCGTCACCAGTGTCAACCTCATCAACCCGCGTTACCAGTGTCAACCTCATCAGTGTCAACCTCATCAACCCTCGTCACCAGTGTCAACCTCATCAACCCGCGTCACCAGTGTCCACCTCATCAACCCGCGTCACCAGTGTGAACCTCATCAACCCGCGTTACCAGTGTCAACCTCATCAACCCGTGTCACCAGTGTCAACCTCATCAACCCGCGTCACCAGTGTCCACCTCATCAACCCGCGTCACCAGTGTCAACCTCATCAACCCGCGTCACCAGTGTCAACCTCATCAACCCGTGTCACCAGTGTCAACCTCATCAACCCGCGTCACCAGTGTCCACCTCATCAACCCGTGTCACCAGTGTCAACCTCATCAACCCGCGTTACCAGTGTCAACCTCATCAGTGTCAACCTCATCAACCCGTGTCACCAGTGTCAACCTCATCAACCCGTGTCACCAGTGTCAACCTCATCAACCCGCGTGATCAGTGTAACCTCATCATTAAAACTATGCGGTTTAATCCTGTTGATGAGTCGCACGTTTCGTGGGAGCATCGAGACTGAGTCAGAACACCTTATGACGGTCAATCTGAACAGGGCTGAACTCACTCAGTGGGGATGAGATAGGGGAGGGGTTTGGTCAGGTCAGGTCAGAAGACGGTAGGGGGAGGTGCTTGGTCAGGTCAGGTCAGAAGACGGCAGGGGGAGGGGCTTGTTCAGGTCAGGTCAGAAGACGACAGGGGGAGGGGCTTGGTCAGGTCAAAAGACGGCAGGGGGAGGGGCTTGTTCAGGTCAGGTCAGAAGACGGCAGGGGGAGGGGCTTGTTCAGGTCATGTCAGAAGACGGCCGGGGAGAGGCTTGTTCAGGTCAGGTCAAAAGACGGCAGGGGGAGGGGCTTGTTCAGGTCAGGTCAGAAGACGGCAGGGGGAGGGGTTTGGTCAGGTCAGGTCAGGTCAGAAGACGGCAGGGTGAGGGGGTGGTCAGACACAGGGTAATAGAACAACGGGTAGAACAATAAGGAATGCAACGCCCAGATGAATTAAACAAGATATAATTTTTACCGTAATTGTTTTGTCTATTACAAATTAAAGGCATTATTTGCTATCAATAACTTGTATTTCCATAGATTATATCTTTATTTATTGAATTAAACGCCAGCAAATATACGAAGTAGTAGTCAAAGTAGTGTATTTGCAGTACATGTAGTTGTTATTTGGAAGCGGTCATATTAAATTATACTACGTAGTAGTCGAAGTAGTGTATATTTCAGTACTGTAGTAGCATTTGGAAGCGGTCAGCGGCCGTTCCGACATTTTTTAACCCCCAAGCCCATTTAACCCCTTTACGCCAGGAATATCGAAACATGATACATAAAAACGTTGTAGTTAAGGCTTGTAGCTATCTGTTCCAGAAGTCGGATTTAAAATATGTACCATAGGTTACGAGGCAGCCTCGTCTGAAAAATCATCGATTTAACATGGTAACCCTATGGTGTAGTAGGTTTTTAACGCCCAAACGCCCGAGTGCTGCCAACTGTTACTGGTGGGGGCTGGTCAGACACGGCCTGAGTCAGGTCGCTCGCTGATGTATGACTCACCTGAGTTTCCCGTGCTGACCGATCGGGACGTGTCGGGAAGTGTCACGCGGAGTCACCACGGCGCCGTCTGTTGGGATGTCACGTGACAGTACCCCGTGTCAGGCCAGACGTCGATGGCTTGTCACATGATAATTCCGTCTGTTGGGATGTCACGTGTCAGGCCAGACATCGATGGCTTGTCGCGTGATAATTCCGTCTGTTGGGATGTCACGTGACAGTACCCCTTGTCAGGCCAGACGTCGATGGCTTGTCACGTGATAATTCAACAGACTTGCGGGCTTCAGTGAATATTGTGATTTAAATTAACATCTATCAAATATAAATACACCTTCACTAAAGCCTGAAGTAGCAGTATTGGATCGACCCTTTTTATATCGGTAAACTGTGAGATGCCAGTGATTGATTACGACGGCTCCTGGTTGACTCATTGGCGAGGATAGCTAAAAAGGGTGCAGATTGTATACTCATGATCAACCAGTGACCGTGTTGTTAGCTCAATATTGGCGCTGTTTCCTAGAACAATGTGCCGTGTGAATGTGTGAATGTGCCGTGTGAACAATGTGCGTTCTTTATTGGTTTAGCTGTTCCTTCGTGCTCTACATTCGTTCTCTGCTCGCTTCGTAGCGTTCCCTACCATTGACCGCCGGACACGGACAACTGTTCTGACTGTTCTGACTGTTCTGACTGTTCTGACTGTTCTGACTGTTCTGACTGTTCTGACTGTTCTGACTGTTCTGACTGTTCTGACTGTTCTGACTGTTCTGACTGTTCTGACTGTTCTGACTGTTCTGACTGTTCTGACTGTTCTGACTGTTCTGACTGTTCTGACTGTTCCGACTGTTCCGACTGTTCTGACTGTTCTGACTGTTCTGACTGTTCTGACTGCTCTGACTGTTCTGACTGTTCTGACTGTTCTGACTGTTCTGACTGTTCTGACTGTTCTGACTGTTCTGACTGTTCTGACTGTTCTAACTGTTCTGACTGTTCTAACTGTTCTGACTGTTCTGACTGTTCTGACTGTTCTGACTGTTCTGACTGTTCTGACTGTTCTGACTGTTCTGACTGTTCTGACTGTTCTGACTGTTCTGACTGTTCTGACTGTTCTGACTGTTCTGACTGTTCTGACTGTTCTGACTGTTCTGACTGTTCTGACTGTTCTGACTGTTCTGACTGTTCTGACTGTTCTGACTGTTCTGACTGTTCTGACTGTTCTGACTGTTCTGACTGTTCTGACTGTTCTGACTGTTCTGACTGTTCTGACTGTTCTGACTGTTCTGACTGTTCTGACTGTCTGACTGTTCTGACTGTTCTGACTGTTCTGACCTGGTGGTTCGCGGCCGACAGTCGATTCTTCAGCAAGTGATGATTTGGACTGGAAGCGTCTCCGCTGACCAGTTCAGTTCAGTTCGTTTATTTTGCTAACAATAAGACATCAAATCAAACAGAACAATAATGGATTGATGGACCACCACCGCTGACACGCTGGAGACTGTCCTGGTCGATCTGGGCGGTCCCCTGTCCTCGTCCCCTGTCCTGGTCCCCTGTCCTCGTCCCCTGTTCTGGTCCCCTGTTCTGGTCCCCTGTCCTGGTCCCCTGTCCTGGTCCCCTGTCCTGGTCGATCTGGGCGGCCCCTGTCCTGGTCCCATGTCCTGGTCCCCTGTCCTGGTCCCCTGTCCTGGTCCCCTGTCCTGGTCCCCTGTCCTGGTCCCCTGTCCTGGCCCCCTGTCCTGGTCCCCTGTCCTGGTCGATCTGGTCGGTCCCCTGTCCTGGTCGATCTGGGCGGTTCCCTGTCCTCCGCCCTTCCCGATCCCCTGTCCTGGTCCCCTGTCCTGGTCCCCTGTCCTGGTCTCCTGTCCTGGTCCCCTGTCCTGGTCGATCTGGTCGGTCCCCTGTCCTGGTCGATCTGGGCGGTCCCCTGTCCTCCGCCCTTCCCCATCCCCTGTCCTGGTCCCCTGTCCTGGTCCCCTGTCCTGGTCCCCTGTCCTGGTCCCCTGTCCTGGTCCCCTGTCCTGGTCCTCTGTCCTGGTCCCCTGCTCCGCCCGTGCCGCTCCCCTGCTCCGCCCGTCCCGGTCCCCCGCTCCGCCCGTGCCGCTCCCCTGCTCCGCCCTTCCCGGTCCCCTGCTCCGCCCTTCTCGGTCCCCTGCTCCGCCCTTCCCGGTCCCCTGCTCCGCCCTTATCGGTCCCCTGCTCCGCCCTTCCCGGTCCCCTGCTCCGCCCTTCTCGGTCCCCTGCTCCGCCCTTCCCGGTCCCCCGCTCCGCCCTTCCCGCTCCCCTGCTCCGCCCGTCCCGGTCCCCCGCTCCGCCCGTGTCGCTCCCCTGCTCCGCCCTTCCCGCTCCCTTGCTCCGCCCTTCCCGGTCCCCCGCTCCGCCCGTCCCGGTCCCCCGCTCCGCCCTTCCCGGTCCCCTGCTCCGCCCTTCCCGATCCCCTGCTCCGCCCTTCCCGATCCCCTGCTCCGCCCTTCCCGGTCTCCTGCTCCGCCCGTGCCGGTCCCCTGCTCCGCCCGTGCCGGTCCCCTGCTCCGCCCTTCCCGGTCCCCCCGGTCCCCTGCTCCGCCCTTCCCGCTTCCCTGCTCCACCCTTCCCGGTCCCCTGCTCCGCCCTTCCCGGTCCCCCGCTCCGCCCTTCCCGGTCCCCTGCTCCGCCCTTCCCGGTCCCCCGCTCCGCCCGTGCCGCTCCCCTGCTCCGCCCTTCCCGGTCCCCCGCTCCGCCCTTCCCGGTCCCCCGCTCCGCCCTTCCCGGTCCCCTGCTCCGCCCTTCCCGGTCCCCCGCTCCGCCCGTACCGCTCCCCTGCTCCGCCCTTCCCGGTCCCCTGCTCCGCCCTTCCCGGTCCCCTGCTCCGCCCTTCCCGATCCCCTGCTCCGCCCGTCTCGGTCCCCTGCTCCGCCCTTCCCGGTCCCCCGCTCCGCCCTTCCCGATCCCCTGCTCCGCCCGTGCCGGTCCCCCGCTCCGCCCTTCCCGGTCCCCTGCTCCGCCCTTCCCGGTCCCCTGCTCCGCCCGTCTCGGTCCCCTGCTCCGCCCTTCCCGGTCCCCTGCTCCGCCCTTCCCGGTCCCCCGCTCCGCCCTTCCCGGTCCCCTGCTCCGCCCTTCCCGGTCCCCCGCTCCGCCCTTCCCGGTCCCCTGCTCCGCCCGTGCCGCTCCCCTGCTCCGTCCTTCCCGGTCCCCTGCTCCGCCCTTCTCGGTCCCCTGCTCCGCCCTTCTCGGTCCCCTGCTCCGCCCTTCCCGGTCCCCTGCTCCGCCCATCCCGGTCCCCTGCTCCGCCCTTCCCGGTCCCCTGCTCCGCCCTTCCCGGTCCCCTGCTCCGCCCTTCCCGATCCCCTGCTCCGCCCGTCTCGGTCCCCTGCTCCGCCCTTCCCGGTCCCCCGCTTCGCCCTTCCCGGTCCCCTGCTCCGCCCTTCCCGATCCCCTGCTCCGCCCGTCTCGGTCCCCTGCTCCGCCCTTCCCGGTCCCCCGCTTCGCCCTTCCCGGTCCCCTGCTCCGCCCGTGCCGGTCCCCCGCTCCGCCCTTCCCGGTCCCCTGCTCCGCTCTTCCCGGTCCCCTGCTCCGCCCGTCTCGGTCCCCTGCTCCGCCCTTCCCGGTCCCCTGCTCTGCCCTTCCCGGTCCCCGCTCCGCCCTTCCCGGTCCCCTGCTCCGCCCTTCCCGGTCCCCTGCTCCGCCCTTCCCGGTCCCCTGCTCCGCCCGTGCCGCTCCCCTGCTCCGCCCTTCCCGGTCCCCTGCTCCGCCCTTCCCGGTCCCCGCTCCGCCCTTCCCGGTCCCCTGCTCCGCCCTTCCCGGTCCCCCGCTCCGCCCTTCCCGGTCCACTGCTCCGCCCGTGCCGCTCCCCTGCTCCGCCCTTCCCGGTCCCCTGCTCCGCCCTTCTCGGTCCCCTGCTCCGCCCTTCCCGGTCCCCTGCTCCGCCCGTCCCGGTCCCCTGCTCCGCCCTTCCCGGTCCCCTGCTCCGCCCGTGCCGGTCCCCTGCTCCGCCCTTCCCGGTCCCCCCGGTCCCCCGCTCCGCCCTTCCCGGTCCCTCGCTCCGCCCTTCCCGCTCCCCTGCTCCGCCCGTCCCGGTCCCCTGCTCCGCCCGTGCCGGTCCCCCGCTCCGCCCTTCCCGGTCCCCCCGGTCCCCCGCTCCGCCCGTGCCGCTCCCCCGCTCCGCCCTTCCCGCTCCGCCCTTCCCGGTCCCCTGCTCTGCCCTTCCCGATCCCCTGCTCTGCCCTTCCCGATCCCCTGCTCCGCCCTTCCCGGTCCCCTGCTCCGCCCTTCCCGATCCCCTGCTCCGCCCGTTCCGCTCCTGCCGACTGGCGACTGCGGTCGGTGCTCCCCGCGGACGGAGGCCACTCCCCCCTGGTACCGATCATTGCCGGCCGTAGGACGTTCAATGTTTATACAGAGAGTGGAGACCGGAGGCCGGTTAAGATGTCTCAGGAGCGAACGCTGGTCGGAAGCTGCGTCTCTAGTTCCCGACCTTCCTGATATCCTGCCCTTGTTCGGGGTTCTGAGGGTGCTGAATAGAGATGCAAGATTCTGGTCCCAGCGCTGGGACCAGAACTGGTCACGGCCGTGACTGAAGCTGTGACTGGCCAGGCCAGCGCCATAGGGTTAGCATTGCAGCGCCGTGACTAAAGCTGTGACTGGACAGCTCATTCCGTAGCCGTGACTAAGCTGTGACCGAATATTAAGGATTTTCTGCACCTCTAGTGCTACCGAAGAACTACCGGTCAGAATGTCGGAAATGTCTGAAATGTCGTTTTAGACGTACATTAGGCGGCATATCCCTCAGTCCCGATGGCAGGGCGAGCCTAAGCATAGGTATGCAGGCCTTACCAGGTCATTCTTTTTAGTCCCATTTCTGACGGATATCCCTTGATGTACGATTGAATGTACCCGAGCGGGACATGCTGGAGCGATTAGCTAACTCAGAGAGGTTCACCTAGCTCTACCAATTCTACCGTGCCACCCCTCATCAACGCACCGTATCCCCGCCTCGCCCCAGTCGGGAGTCGGAAATCTCAGTCCCAACTGTTTCTAATCCCGCAGCCCCGGCCTGGGACCTCAGTCCCAACTGTATCTAATCCCGCAGCCCCGGCCTGGGACCTCAGTCCCAACTGTATCTAATCCTGCAGCCCCGGCCTGGGACCTCAGTCCCAACTGTATCTAATCCCGCAGCCCCGGCCTGGGACCTCAGTCCCAACTGTATCTAATCCCGCAGCCCCGGCCTGGGACCTCAGTCCCAACTGTATCTAATCCCGCAGCCCCGGCCTGGGACCTCAGTCCCAACTGTATCTAATCCCGCAGCCCCGGCCTGGGACCTCAGTCCCAACTGTATCTAATCCCGCAGCCCCGGCCTGGGACCTCAGTCCCAACTGTATCTAATCCCGCAGCCCCGGCCTGGGACCTCAGTCCCAACTGTATCTAATCCTGCAGCCCCGGCCTGGGACCTCAGTCCCAACTGTATCTAATCCCGCAGCCCCGGCCTGGGACCTCAGTCCCAACTGTATCTAATCCTGCAGCCCCGGCCTGGGACCTCAGTCCCAACTGTATCTAATCCCGCAGCCCCGGCCTGGGACCTCAGTCCCAACTGTATCTAATCCTGCAGCCCCGGCCTGGGACCTCAGTCCCAACTGTATCTAATCCTGCAGCCCCGGCCTGGGACCTCAGTCCCAACTGTATCTAATCCCGCAGCCCCGGCCTGGGACCTCAGTCCCAACTGTATCTAATCCTGCAGCCCCGGCCTGGGACCTCAGCCCCAACTGTATCCAATCCTGCAGCCCCGGCCTGTAGGAGCTCAGCCCCAATCCACACCCCATTCTCCGCCGCGCGGCCCGGCCGCGCCTGGTTACTTCTACAAACCGCCGGCGCCCCCCGTACTGGGGATGACGTCACCGATGGTCGTCGACCCCGTCGCTGGCGTCGCGGCTGGATCCCCCAATCAGTGGTCCCAGCTGACTGCGGCCGGCGCCTGCCAGTCGCCGACGCGCCTTTGTGAACCGTATGGTGGGCCCAGACAAGCGGCGGCGGCGGCGGCGGCGGCGGCGGCCGGAGCAGTGGCGCACACTGGGGCAAAGTCCGTTGGGGCTATACTTAGTACACTCACTCGAGTGCATTCAACATGATATTGTGACATTCCTGTATTTCCTGACGTTATGATGACCGTACAATTACATTCAAGCTGTTTACCTTTTGACTTCAACTGCAGGTAAAAGATATTCCTAAATTTAGGTGCGAAAATGTATTCCTTCCCAGACGCTTTCTTTGTCCGCCTTTGGCGGGGTCAGCCGGCAGCAGTCCGCCAATCCATCTTTTGTGTGTAACACACAGCTCCTTCCCGCATCTCTCCCTGAACTCGGATGGAACTGATGAGTGATGGTAACCGCCGGCTGGGCAGAACGCTGCCCGCGAAGCAATCAGTGGGGACTGGGAGCGGTGATGAACTGAAAATGGGTCTGGATATGACCCGAGGCGATTAGACTCAGGCCCATAATGAGTGTAGACCCGCCGACGTTGACGTTGACGGCGAATGCTCGGCTCCGTAGTAACGCGGAACATTGGGCCACCGCTGCGGAGCTTGATGGCGAAGTCACGCGGTGGAACTCGTGTCCAGCTCACCGCCAGTGAGTTTGTATGATGGTGATGACCGAGGTGCAACACCCCTTCGCTGTTGTTCTGGAGCTGGCGGGAATGTGCTGATCTGTGGCCATCGTGTGAGATTTAGCCGTGATGTGACGGTCCCGTGACAGTCCCGTGACAGTCCCGTGACGCTGTCGTGTGACGGTCCCGTGACGCTGTCGTGTGACGCTGTCGTGTGACGCTGTCGTGTGACGCGTTACGGCTGTGGGCGGTCGCGTCGCACCGCTTCACTCCAGGACCACTGATACCACGCTCAGAAGTAGTGACCACAGTTGACGTGTCTGAGGCCCCTGAGATTCTGAGACGATAGCTAAGTCTCCGGTTCTGACCAGCCTGCCAGGTCAGGAACTAAGGCCCCTGAGATTCTGAGACGATAGCTAAGTCTCCAGTTCTGACCAGCCTGCCAGGTCAGGAACCTGTGTCAATGTGTTATAAAACTAGCTCTGCCCGGGATGATGGGTGGTGACGTCGCTGAGGTCACCGGAAGCTGTGCAGTGACGTCATGAGACCACCAGCATCTGCTTCTGATGAACTCGTCCGGTCTGGTCTGTCAGACAGGCTTCCACCCTTTCTCCGAACCTGTCACAACCTATTGCCGAGTCGCGCTTTATTTGCTGCAGCCCCACATTGATTCCGTCAGGATTCTGCCACTCATAATCACCTCCAATTGAGTGCCCGAACTCGCGGAGGTTTTGCTATGCAAGCCTGGCGCTCCGTTGTGAAGGTTCGGCGAATTTCTGTGTGAGATTCCGAGCCGCGGTGGTTTTCCGTTCCGGGGAAGCATAGTCTCGGTACGACTGGGTCCTATCGTAAGACCCGACGGCGGGTTCTGGTGTCTGAGATCTGCTGAAACGGTGATGTAATAACGGGGTAATGAAGTTCATTGACACCCGGGAGCCATACGTGCTGTTATTTCCGAGTGAACTACCATGTAGCTAATGTCTCGATGATATCGTCTCTTGCATTAACAACCCTCACGGCACTAATACATGTCTCCTCCTCGTTCACTGGCCGAACTCGAGAAACGTGCACCCTGGCTGGAAAATCCTCAGCCCACTCCTGCCCTCTCTCCCCACTCTCCTCTCCCGCCTCCCAGACTCTGCCCGTTCTGAACACGATAATGCGTTTGGTCGTCGCACAGTGGACCGTTTTTCGCCGGCGGGTCGCAGCCCACTGACGCGGAAACCATTTCTGTTCACTGCTGCTAAATTGGCAAACGCTGGCAGCCAACGCTTCGGGGTTTCGCCTGTGCTGGGAGGAAAGAGACACGAAGGGAGTTTTGTGTCGTTGGGCGTGGAGAGAGTTGAGTGAAATGTAAACCACTTCTGCCGAGTTTCTGAGCATGCTGACATGACTGTTTATTGAGATAAACGGGATAGAACGACATGCGTGCTACGTTCCGAATAATCTATTGGCAAACCTTTTTTACATGACATTTACCCGTTCGGCGGGGTTCTTGTTTGTATGGAGTAAACACGGGCTACGGTACATCTATTTAATCACATGTCAGTGTCACTGTTGACATACTACCATTCAGGTTGTATGCCTGGGTTCGTCATGTACCAGTCCAATTCTCTGCGTCATGGTGGGAGGCGAATAAGCGGAATCGACCTCGGTTCCGGCCTCCGGGTCGGTCTGAACTGATAATGCCAGTGACAACAACGCACTCTTGCGCAACTTAAATCCATGCAACAATTCATTAAGGACATATGCAACAGATGCTTCAAACATCCGTCGGCAGCCAGCCATCTCGCTTTCAGCTAACGATG
Source organism: Chirona hameri (assembly GCA_036785665.1). Classification (NCBI taxonomy): domain Eukaryota; kingdom Metazoa; phylum Arthropoda; class Thecostraca; order Balanomorpha; family Balanidae; genus Chirona; species Chirona hameri. The sequence continues at coordinate 60,918 of JAXIVJ010001724.1, forward strand.
CCCCATGAGAAAGCACCATGCCTGCGCGGTCTATCGTCAGCATGGGTCACGGCAGCTCACCTTCACTGCGACGTGGCTCACGTGACCTTCTCGTGTGGCTCCAACTCCTCTTCTCAGCTCACTTTCACTGCGACGTGGCTCACGTGACCTTCTCGTGTGGCTCCAACTCCTCTTCTCAGCTCACTTTCACTGCGACGTGGCTCACCTGACTTCCTCGTGTGGCTCAGACTCCTCTTCTCAGCTCACTTTCACTGCGACGTGGCTCACCTGACTTCCTCGTGTGGCTCCGACTCCTCTTCTCAGCTCACTTTCACTGCGACGTGGCTCACCTGACTTCCTCGTGTGGCTCAGACTCCTCTTCTCAGCTCACCTTCACTGCGACGTGGCTCACCTGACTTCCTCGTGTCTCCGACTCCTCTCCTCTCGCATCTGCCCTGCTCTCTTTCCTCTCCTCTGTCATCTGTCCTGCTCTCTCTCCTCTCCTCTCCTCTGTCATCTGCCCTGCTCTCTCTCTCCTCTGTCATCTGCCCTGCTCTCCTCTCCTCTGTCATCTGCCCTGCTCTCTCTCTCCTCTGTCATCTGCCCTGCTCTCCTCTCCTCTTGCATCTGCCCTGCTCTCTTCTCCTCTTGCACCTGCCCTGCTCTCCTCTCCTCTCCTCTTGCCCTGCTCTCCTCTCCTCTTGCATCTGCCCTGCTCTCCTCTCCTCTTGCATCTGCCCTGCTCTCCTCTCCTCTCCTCTTGCATCTGCCCTGCTCTCCTCTCCTCTCATCTGCCCTGCTCTCCTCTCCTCTCCTCTTTCATCTGCCCTGCTCTCCTCTTCTCTTGCATCTGCCCTGCTCTCCTCTCCTCTGTCATCTGCCCTGCTTTCCTCTCCTCTTTCATCTGCCCTGCTCTCTCCTCTTTCATCTGCCCTGCTCTCCTCTCCTCTGTCATCTGCCCTGCTCTCCTCTCCTCTTTCATCTGCCCTGCTCTGATCCGCACCCGTTCCCAGGTTGCAGCGCGGTTCGTGCGGCGTGTGACCCCACTGTTGAGTCGTGCTGGGCTGGACACGAGATGAGACGACTGTACCTGCGCCTGAACAGAGTTCGTGCCTCGACTGACCCGGCCGTCTGACGAGCCAGCTATCACTGCCATCTCCGGCACGCTCTGCTCTAGTCGTGTGAACACGATTCCCTCGCTGTAGGTGTCCGATGCTCAGACCAGCCCAGGCTGTGGCTCAGAGTATGGTCGCACCAAGGCCCTACAAGAGGTCGCACGCTGGCTTCGGCTGCGGTATGACCGCTTTGACGGTGCTGTACAACTCAGCGCCGTATGACCACTTTGACGGTCCTGTACAACTCAGCGCCGTATGACCACTTTGACGGTGATGTACAACTCAACGCCGTATGACCACTTTGACGGTGATGTACAACTCAACGCCGTATGACCACTTTGACGGTGATGTACAACTCAACGCCGTATGACCACTTTGACGGTGATGTACAACTCAACGCCGTATGACCGCTCTGATAAATCAACGCCGCCCTGGCCGGCCGGAGATAGAGTAACATGACTTCACCTGATACATAAATATATGATGCCAGCAATACAAATATAGCTGATGTGCGTCAGTGGAGGATGGTGCCATCACAGTGTAGCTGGACCGCGGTGGTATCTTACTGGGCGCGGTTATCAGCGATGTGAACCAGATGAGATCATATTACCACGGATGTTGAGATCACTCTGCGTATTTGTCACTTCCTGTTAACAAAGTTCCTGGTGAGCCTCGCTGAGCTATGCTTACCTCTGAGCAGTTTGGAATGATATTTTAGTTCGGTCGGCACTGACTGCTTGATTTACAGATACAGACATGTACTGATTGTTTTCTTCTTCTTCACGTGACTGGCGTGCCATCTCTGCTAACATACCTCTGCGTGGGGATGCCTGCATGCCAGTCAGCTGTGCGTCGCCCCACCGTACCGCTGTGTGGCGTGTCGCCTGGCTGTAGGAGTCTGTGAGTGCACCGCTCGGCAGTTTGTGGGGGCTGCATGGCACCGCGTGCCAGACTGGCGCGTGCGGCAACGATGCCTTGATGATGTGGCGCGTCGGGTATATGTAATTAGCATGATGGTTGATGTGTTTGGTATATTTGGTATATACATGAATGCATGAATGAATGCAGTTGGTAAGCAATGGCTTATTAAATGAATGTAATTGAATCTGATGAAGGACATGTTTGCAAATCTGTCACAGACGTTGCGCTGTGACCTTTCCCTACGTGGTGTTTCCTTTTGTCACGGAAATGAGATAACTAGTCATTATTCTGGATTCTTGGTCCTATATATTTACCTGAGAGACACATAATTTGATTTGATGAAAGGTCGCATCGTTTGTTTTCAAGGGTGTTTTTGTATGTTCATTTTTAACAGTAAACTCCTGACTGCACATGTTTTTTTTAGCCTAATTACTTAGCTAATGACATTCCACGACCGAAGTCTGGTGTACACTGAACAACAGTTACCGCTCCGTCATGGCACGAACCAGCACTGAACAACAGTTACCGCTCCGTCATGGCACGAACCAGCACTGAGCAACAGTTACCGCTCCGCCATGGCACGAACCAGCACTGAACAACAGTTACCGCTCCGTCATGGCACGAACCAGCACTGAGCAACAGTTACCGCTCCGCCATGGCACGAACCAGCACTGAACAACAGTTACCGCTCCGTCATGGCACGAACCAGCACTGAACAACAGTTACCGCTCCGTCATGGCACGAACCAGCACTGAACAACAGTTACCGCTCCGTCATGGCACGAACCAGCACCGAACAACAGTTACCGCTCCGTCATGGCACGAACCAGCACCGAACAACAGTTACCGCTCCGTCATGGCACGAGTCAGCACTGAACAACAGTTACCGCTCCGTCTTGGCACGAACCAGCACCGAACAACAGTTACCACTCCGTCTTGGCACGAACCAGCACTGAACAACAGTTACCGCTCCGTCATGGCACGAACCAGCACTGAACAACAGTTACCGCTCCGTCATGGCACGAACCAGCACTGAACAACAGTTACCGCTCCGTCATGGCACGAGTCAGCACTGAACAACAGTTACCGCTCCGCCATGGCACGAGTCAGCACTGAACAACAGTTACCGCTCTGTCATGGCACGAACCAGCACTGAACAACAGTTACCGCTCCGCCATGGCACGAGTCAGCACTGAACAACAGTTACCGCTCTGTCATGGCACGAACCAACATTTTCATTTCCACTTCCCTATCGTACGATTCGGGCGTCATTTGGCGTTTCCGCTCTGTAATGAGCAAAATTCCAATTAGTTTCGGTGGAACGAGTGGAACTGTGCGCTAAACGGCTCAACTACCGGAGCGGATCCAACTAACAGGAGTATGAGATAATTGGAATCTTGACTACCATTTTCAGTCTCTTCAGAATGATGCTCATAATCAGCGTCTAACTTTGTGAGGTTTGTCGGAAGCTGGTCGCCTTAGTTGGCTAGGACCAGGGATGGCTTAAAGCACGGTTTTGATGAAACCAATGAAACATGGTCGGCTCAGTTTGGAGGAAACTGAGCTCAACACGCATGTTACGTGCCAACTGCCAGCATGAATGTATTGCGTGCCTCACAGCTCTACTGTTACTTAACCCGCCATTGGCTGGGGGGGGGGGGGGGGCGTTTTTCGCCCCCCTGACGAACTTTCGCAATAACTAAAAAAATAATATTGCTATCGACGTGAAACTTCAGGTACCTTCTCCTACATAAATTTGACGGTTTCTGTGCAAAAATGAAGCAAATTTCGTCGAAAATTTTCGAGATATAGCTAATTTAGTGACGTCACTACACACGAGTTTGATACAAAAATCAGCTAAACTTTAGCAGACCGTACAAATTACATTTTGATCAAAATGCAATCGAAAAACGTCAAAAGATAGCAAATGTCAGGGGCTACAAAATGGCTATTTCGGATTTGTGAAAATTTTGGTTTGACCCCAAAATAGAAATAAATTATAACGTTTTTTAATGCCCTCAAAATCAAAATGTTCCAACATATTTCAAAACCGGAAGATATGTTGTGGACAATACCCAAAGCAAATTTAAAAGCAATATCTTTATTTTTGACTGACTTATGGCTCACTAAGTATGAGCAACTTATGGCGTCATATTTTGAAATGTCTTTTTTTGCTTTTAGTGACCAGATACAAACACGTAAATGCCAACACTGTATTTCTGAGACAAAACTGGTCTAGAAACATGCCTTTGTTATTTATATTTATCAATTTCAAATGTTGACCTTATGTGACCTGACCTTGACCTTATATGGTGTTAGATTGTGGAAATGGCGGCTGTTATCGAATTATACTGTATTAGTAATAACCTATAAAACATGTATACGTGTAGAATAACCCAAACAACATGCCAATAGTGACCTTTTGTGACCCGATAGAAACATCCTTGACCTTGACTTACAATTTCACTTTTGCTTATGCAGGATATATATTATACCTTTGAGAGCACTTTGTGCGACAATAGTCTCAATCTAAGACTTTGGATGGAAAGTATGGCCCAAAAACTCATATCTCAATTTTTGTCCTTTGTGACCTGACAGTGACCTGACATGTGACCTTATTTTGAAAATTTCGTGTATGCTTTGGATGCGTCTCATTGAGAGCTTTTGATTGCCGCCTTGCGCGTCTCGCTGCGGTTATTGGTTCGGAAGATAACCTGGGGAGGGGGACGCCCTCCCCCCGCCAATGGCGTTCGTCTGAGACCCCAGTAAATGCCGGGCTAACGATGGAACAGCTCGAGTAAAGCCTCCAGCGACCTCGCACCTACCCCGACCCCTCCCTGCGTGTGAACCTGCGTTCACACATCGTGCGTTTACTCATCGCTGAAGTCGTACCCCAGGGAAATTTCCTTAACCTAGCCCTACAGACCTACACGGGGACGATTCTGGTCGCCGTCAACCCGTACCGGGAGCTCAGCATTTACGGACAGGTAAGAGCTCAGCTGGGCGCGACGTCAGTGATCTGACCGATGTGATGGCCGCCCAGGGACGTACACCAAGGTCGTGTCGTTGTTGTGGTCCAGGCAAAACGCCACATGTACTGATAATATCCGGATTACTTTCCTAGGTCCGGCGAGGACAAAGCGAGGACTTTGTAATATGCACATGCAAACTTGGTAACGTGCTGCATGACAGCTACAGTTACATGTCAGACCAGTTCATGTGTCATGCATTCGTTTATCATACTTGTTGCCTGAAGTATCCGACGGATATTACAATATATTATGTAGATATATATACCGCCGCTGAGCCATGCTCGTCGTGTCGTAGCTGTATCTGACGTGTTCTTGCTACCGGTGACCTTGTTAACGATGGCACCGTGTTCATTCTCTGTTCATAATCGAGAACCTGCACTAACTGGTGTGTCCAATGACAGGACACCCTATTCTCATACCGGGGTCAGAAGATGGGCTCGAAGGAGCCGCACATCTTCGCCCTGGCGGAGGCAGCGTACACGGCGCTCACGCGGGGAGAGGGTAACCAGGTACGGCCATACCATCCTTCCCACGGTCACCACCGGATATCAGGCCGCCCATACCGTCCTTCCCACGGTCACCACCGGATATCAGGCCGCCCATACCGTCCTTCCCACGGTCACCACCGGATATCAGGCCGCCCATACCGTCCTTCCCACTGTCACCACCGGATATCAGGCGGCGCCGTATAATCTCAGTAGTAAAGGCGCCGCTAAGCCCTAATCAGCGTCATGGGTATCAGGTGTGATCACCAACTCTGGCCCGGAACTGATCAACGAAGGAGTAGCCAGTAGCAACAGGAGGGAGTTTCAAACGGAAAATGTTACTGCGGAGTGCGGATCTAATTGCGTAAGTTTGTTGACTTGCATTTGGAAATACCCTCTTTCTGTTGTCATCATGTTGAAATACCCTGTTCCTGTTGTCATCATGTTGAAATGCAAATGCGGTGTTTCAACGTGCGACATTGTCCTCTCTTGTTTCGATAATTTCTTCTTTTGCCCGCGTTTTCCTTTTGCGTGGCAAACATGACAACCTGCCTTCCAACTGTGATACCGCGATAACGCGCCGTTTCTGTCTCTGCAGTCGTGCGTGATATCCGGGGAGAGTGGAGCAGGGAAGACTGAGACGACCAAGTTCATCCTGCAGTACCTCTGCTCGGTGACGTCAGGGGTCAGCACCTGGGTCGAACAGCAGATCCTAGAGGCCAACACCATTCTAGAGGCGTTCGGTGAGTCTATGATCTATGGAGCGTGCGGGAAGATCGCCGTGTTAGGGCACTCCGTCTCCTTTGGCACACATGAAAAGTGACAAAACACTCGTCAGTTATTCTGATGAGTTTCGATTTGTGCCTATATGACAGTATAGGTACAAAGGAAATATATTTAGTTATGACTTTTGGTCTGCATTATCTTTTTTACAGTATCTTTTTGCAGGAAATATCTTAATCGTCATCTTTTGATGTTCAAAGGGTTTCGATTACCGTCCTTCCGTCTTTTTGTTGGGTGGAATTATATTCCTTGGGAACCAAGTATGCGTGGATTACGCCTTTGTCCGACCAGCGCTTCGTTCTCTTATGCGCGGCTTTTTACGCTCCCGAGAGGCTTTTTACGCTGCTGTGACGTTCACTGCTACAGAGAGGCTTTTATACTCCTGCCTTGCAGTTTACGGGAGAAACACCCCGCCAGTAGGCACTGTCCGCAGCCTATTTAATTCGACATAAAAGAGCGAGAACTTGTAACATGATGACCACTGCATTTTTACTGTCTTCCTTGAGTTCTGGAAGGTGATCGGCGAATCGGTGACCGACTTTGACGGGTAAACTTTCCTCCTTCCGTGACGCTCCCGGTCGCGAAGACGGCGTCCTGCGGAACTATTTTACATACAGCTCGCTCCCTGTGCACTGTAGAACATGTCGACAATTGGAGCAGCCTTCTTAAGTTCCTCTGTGTGTCGGAAGCGGCGCCTTGTGGTGCATTCTGTAGCGGCGTGTAGGCGCTCAGAAGCGCCGGCTCGCTGCAGGCACCTAGTGCATGTAGTGCACGGTGAACGCGTGCAGGCGGTGTGCAGGACCGCTGTGAGCACCGTGCACAGGGAGCGTGCACAGTGCACACTGTGCAGGGTGCAGTGAATAACACTCGACGGTGGCCGTCGGATGTAGTTTATGGACGGGGACATGACGGTTATGCGAGCTTGAGATGATTGCTGACAGCTGTACTGGACGGGTCGGATTTATGTGGGAGTTTATCTCTCCGTACATGTATGTAGTATGCAAAATTATGCCGAGAGTTCATAGGCGTACACAAGAGGGGGGGGGGGGGGGGGCAAACGGGGCAATTGCCCCCCCCCCCGAAGGTCTGCAGTGCCCTTTTGGTCGAAAAATGAATGATTTTTTTTAAAGAGAAAAATGGTGAAAATATGCCCTTTTAAAAATATAGTGGGTCAAATCCGGTGAGTTTTTTTTTGTGGCGGGAGTACTTTATGCCCCCCTGAGCAAAAATTGCCCCCTCCTGGAGCGAATCCTGGGTACGCTACTGCGAGAGTTTTGCCACTTTTACTCAGATGCTAGCCTGGCTTTTTAGTAACTAGAATGCATTGTTTATCTGTTTAACTTGTTGAGGCAGCTACTTTTAATGAATTTTCCCGATCGGTACGTTCAGAAGTTGATGCATATTTCATGTTTCAATTAACTGAGAACATTGCCTTCGAACTTGTTTAGCTAGAATACACCAATTTATGATTCTTGGAATGCCATCAACATCAGTCACTGTCGGTCCCAAAAGTTTGAAAGCTTCGTTTGCTGTTATTTCTGGATCTGCTAAACAGTACAGGCTACGGCTGGTCTGAATGTCTGAATCTCTCTGAAAGGTCTGAATGTACTTGCGGGTGGTTTTGGAGCTGACAGAATAGAGGTGACAAGGTCATATCATCGCTATTTAAATCAGCTCAGTTCACTCCAACAGCAGTTTAAATCATGCGGTTTATAGCAGCTCGAGCTGTGGATCCAATTACTTACATCAAACATCAGTAGTTCCACGTTTCCAAATAAACCATGACGATATCCAATGCCCAACCTCCTTAGTCCTTACAAAGCATTCGGCCATCAAAGGCGAGTCATGACCAAAATATGTCGTATCAATACATTCTAGCCGACCTCTCAGGTGTTTGAAGTTCTGGATTCCGGTAACCTTTGCGAGCTGCAGCCACTGGCGGCAGGTAATGCCTGTGTAATACCACTCCCATCCGATATTGATTACTGCCATCTCAGGAACACTGCCAGTGAATGTATGTGTCGTCCCGTGTGGGCGGGTGACCGGGGTGGTCCATGGATAGCAGGGCAGGACCCGGGCGGAGCTCTTAACAATTTAGCGGCCGGGTCTCTGGCCGTTCCTCGCCGGGTCAATGTCTAAGCAGGGTCGGGAGGGAATGGGTCCCCGAGACGGCCCTCGCCGGGTCAGAGCAGGGTCGGGAGGGGATGGGTCCCCGAGACGGCCCTCATCGGGTCAGAGCAGGGTCGGGAGGGGATGGGTCCCCGAGACGGCCCTCGCCGGGTCAATGTTTGAGCAGAGTCGGGAGGGAATGGGTCCCCGAAACGGCCCTCGCCGGGTCAGTGTCTGAGCAGGGTCGGGAGGGAATGGGTCCCCGAGACGGCCCTCACCGGGTCTGAGCAGGGTCGGGAGGGGATGGGTCCCCGAGACGGCCCTCGCCGGGTCAATGTCTAAGCAGGGTCGGGAGGGAATGGGTCCCCGAGACGGCCATCGCCGGGTCAATGTCTGACCAGGGTCGGGAGGGAATGGGTCCCCGAGACGGCCCTCGCCGGGTCAATGTCTAAGCAGGGTCGGGAGGGAATGGGTCCCCGAGACGGCCCTCGCCGGGTCAATGTCTAAGCAGGGTCGGGAGGGAATGGGTCCCCGAGACGGCCCTCACCGGGTCAATGTCTAAGCAGGGTCGGGAGGGAATGGGGCCCCGAGACGGCCCTCACCGGGTCAATGTCAGAGCAGGGTCGGGAGGGAATGGGTCCCCGAGACGGCCCTCATCGGGTCAGTGTCTGAACAGGGTCGGGAGGGAATGGGTCCCCGAGACGGCCCTCGCCGGGTCTGAGCAGGGTCGGGAGGGAATGGGTCCCCGAGACGGCCCTCGCCGGGTCTGAGCAGGGTCGGGAGGGAATGGGTCCCCGAGACGGCCCTCGCCGGGTCTGAGCAGGGTCGGGAGGGAATGGGTCCCCGAGACGACCCTCGCCGGGTCTGAGCAGGGTCGGGAGGGAATGGGTCCCCGAGACGGCCCTCGCCGGGTCTGAGCAGGGTCGGGAGGGAATGGGTCCCCGAGACGGCCCTCGCCGGGTCTGAGCAGGGTCGGGAGGGAATGGGTCCCCGAGACGGCCCTCGCCGGGTCTGAGCAGAGTCGGGAGGGAATGGGTCCCCGAGACGACCCTCGCCGGGTCTGAGCAGGGTCGGGAGGGAATGGGTCCCCGAGACGGCCCTCGCCGGGTCTGAGCAGGGTCGGGAGGGGATGGGTCCCGAGACGGCCCTCGCCGGGTCAGTGTCTAAGTAGGGTCGGGAGGGAATGGGTCCCCGAGACGGCCCTGTCTGATCCGGTCGGGAGGGAGGGAGAATCTCCTGGGCGGCTGGAGGCCCGGTACACTGCAGGTAAACGTCCAACCCAGCATGTTATGCCACTGCCAGTTAGTGCAAGGCGTCATTATGAGTTAATTCACACGCGCTCATGCTCATGTAGAGCTCATCGTACCCGGCACATCGTACCCGGGGTGCCGGACGGCATGATACATTTTCACTACTCCTCACTTGGTTATGTCACAGCCCGGTGTGACGGCGTCACAGCCCGGTGTGACGGCGTGCGCGACCAGCGTGACAGACGCCATGGCAGACGGCGCATAACGGCATGACATGACTTGGCAGGCGGCATGACATATGGCATGACAGCCGGCATGACAGACGGTGCGACAGTTACGTCACACCGTCTGAAAACTCGCCCGCTCCCCACCTAACCCCGCCTCGGGTCAGAGGTCGGTCAGATCGCTTGACGGCCCCGGCAGACATCGCGTGCTGCCAGATCGACACGATCCGTGGACCTGTTGCGGGAGACCCACTGCGTCCTGCTGAGACGACTGCTCGCCTCCAGCCGACGCCGAGACAGGCCTCCCTGTAGAGACGGGCCCTCGATATTGGACGCGGCTGATTGGAACATTCGGCCGGCTGCAGAACAATACAATATTCACACGGTTGTCTAACTTTCCGAGACGAGGTTTGTCCGCCAGTCAGACGAGGCCGCGGAATTGCCGAAGCCAGATCGATTGCCCTTGTAGCCGTGATAAGATAGCGCAGTCGTTTCTTTGTTTTCCTTTTGGCTTGCAAAAACATGCTAATGCTTAATCAAACAAAGCTGTCTGCAACATTTTCAATTAAAGGGAAATCGTGACCTTTTCCCACAAAAATGGAGTTATTACTTGAAATCGACAGACGAGACCAAAATATATTGTAAATTCATCACATTTTGCATAAAACTTTCCTACCGAAAGATATTTAAAGTTAATGTTGATAAGCGTTCCACGCTTATAACGGTCGGTACTCAGCAAGTACTCGGTAACGAATTCAGTAAATTAGCCTCCCTACGCATTGTTATTTATCATGAAGGTATGCAATATGTTTCCTGCACTCTATCTTTTGCGAATATGTGACAAACTTTTATGAACAATCAACAAGCATTTGACAAAAGTGCAATTAAATCGGAAGCTCATCGATGCACATCGACGGTGACCTATTTAGTGTCGGCGATTTGTTGAGAGGTAATTCATATTCAACGTTGAACAGATTAATCAAAAGCGCCAGATATGTCGCGTTTCGTTAGTGGAGGGAAAACACCGATCATGAACTTCGAAACAAGTATATATACTTGCTTTTTAATTGTCCAAACTGCCAACTTTGAATTAGGGAATAATTTTATTTCATTCTTATATTTAGAGCACATCATTTGTAGACCATAACGGTAGCCTAAGCAATTGTTGCTAACCAAATCAAAAGGTCTTAGCTCTGCCGTCCATTGCAGCCGGCCGTCTTTAGAACTTCCCAGATTAATACCGTGGTTCTGAACATTTCAGATAGTGTAAAAGCCGCAGACGGCCATCATCGCTCCCGAGGGAGTGGTGGATCCACGGTGCCCCCGTGGGACAGGGTACATGGTGCTCCCGTGGGACAGGGTACGTGGTGCTCCCGTGGGACAGGGTACATGGTGCTCCCGTGGGACAGGGTACGTGGTGCTCCCGTGGAACAGGGTACGTGGTGCCCCCGATGGACTGGGTAAATGGCGCCCCCGATGGACTTGGTACGTGGCGCCCCAATGAACTGGGTAAATGGAGCCCCCGATGGACTGGGTAAATGGCGCCCCCGATGGACTGGGTACGTGGCGCCCCCGATGGACTGGGTAAATGGCGCCCCGATGGTCTGGGTACGTGGCGCCCCCGATGTACTGGGTAAATGGCGCACCCGATGGACTGGGTAAATGGCGCCCCCAAGGGACTGGGTAAATGGCGCCCCCAAGGGACTGGGTAAATGGCGCCCCCGATGGACTGGGTACGTGGCGCCCCCAAGGGACTGGGTACGTGGCGCCCCCGATGGACTGGGTACGTAGCGCCCCGGCGGGACAGTGTGCATAGCGCCCCCCCCCCGGACTGGTACGTAGCGCCCCCGCGGGACTGGGTACATGACGATACCCTTGGACTGGTTACGTGGTGCCCCGCGGGACAGGGTACATGACGTCACCCTTGGACTGGTTACGTGGTGCCCCCGCGGGACTGGGTACATGACGTCACCCTTGGACTGGGTGCATGACGTCACCCTTGGACTGGTTACGTGGTGCCCCGCGGGACAGGGTACATGACGTCACCCTTGGACTGGGTACATGACGATACCCTTGGACTGGGTATGTGGTGCCCCGCGGGACTGGGTACGTAGCGCCCCCGAGGGACTGGGTACGTAGCGCCCCCGAGGGACTGGGTACGTCGCGCCCCCGAGGGACTGGGTACGTAGTGCCCCCGAGGGACTGAGTACGTAGCGCCTCCGAGGGACTGGGTACGTAGCGCCCCCGAGGGACTGGGTACGTAGCGCCCCCGAGGGACTGGGTACGTAGCGCCCCCGAGGGACTGTGTACGTAGCGCCCCCGAGGGACTGGGTACGTAGCGCCCCCGAGGGACTGTGTACGTAGCGCCCCCGAGGGACTGGGTACGTAGCGCCCCCGAGGGACTGTGTACGTAGCGCCCCCGAGGGACTGAGTACATGGCGCCCCCCACGAGACGGGTAGACAGACGACGACGCTCTGCAGGTCGGCTGACTGCGGCTGCGTTTTAGCTGATTACTTGGCGGGTTCAGCTGTTAGGGGCGGGCCAGTGCTCGTCAACGGGACAGAAGTGACGAACCCGTCCACACTACTGCACTGGCTCGATTGACGTGTCTCATCGGAGACTGAAAGGGGGGATTCCGGACGACTAGTGTTGTTCCTCTCAGTCAGTCCTCAGGAAGTCCTCAGATAGTTATGTCAGTCCTCAGTCCTCGGTCCCCAGTCCTCTTCTGTTCTCGGTCCGCTTTCCTCAGTCCTCAGTCCTTAGTCCTCAGTCCTCAGTCCTCTTCCGTTATCGGTCCGCTTTCCTCAGTCCCCAGTCCCCAGTCCCCAGTCCCCAGTCCCCAGTTCTCAGTTCTCAGTTCTCAGTTCTCAGTTCTCAGTTCTCAGTTCTCAGTTCTCAGTCCTCAGTCCTCAGTCCTCAGTCCTCAGTCCTCAGTCCTCGGTCCTCGGTCCGAGGACTGAGGACTGTCGCTCGTCTGACCTTATTCCGCCGAGGACCGCGCCGACTTTACGGCTACGCGGTTACCACAACGCGGTTATGCCCAGAGGCTGTTCGAGAAATGAAGCCGCCAAATTTCCAACCGAGACAGCTCTGATCAAATTGCTACCACAGAGTCCAGAGTGAACGTGTTTTTCTGGCCTCTGGAAACTCGATTGTTGAATAAAGATGGTGAATTCCTTCTGTTTGAATCTTCTGTTCTTCTGTGTGTGAACGATGCGTGTGAAATCTACGTTGGGAAAATTGTATTTACATAATTGTGTATAATATCTAAAGAGGTAATTTAGTATGTTGACCCGTTGATAGCTTCTTATTATGTTATTTTGTGTTGCATTGTGTATCATTATATTGCTTTATGACTCTTTATGCTTTATGCTTTATGTCACATGCACAATGTCTATAATTATTGCATGTGTCATTACAGCTGCGCCTATATGCCGTTAGCTTTATTGCCAAGTGATTACTGTCCTGTTAAGTGTTATTAATGCGGTTGCATGCAGAGGCGGATCCAGGGGGCACGGGGTCTTAATTGAACCATGACTACATTTCTCCAGATTCACCCTAGTTGCTGATATATTCCAAAGACTCCAGGACTTGCCGGGAACAAAAAGTTATCGGGTAGACTCCAGAGGGCTTCCGCTACTAGAAGCACTGCAACTATCGATTACATGCTGCTAGCATACCTATCGTTAGCGCCGGCCAATAGCAATTCGACAAAACAGCTCGTGCGCGCTGACAGCAGCAGTCGCACAATACCGTCTGTCTCACTGATCGCAATGCTTGATGGTCATTGTTCGACCAATATATCAATTTAGAGCTACGAAACTTGCACATAATAAAGTTCACAGTGGCAAGAACATTCTGTGCAAAACTTGTCCCTCTAAACTAACCCCTATATGCATGATGTGACCGTAATGTTATTGTCTTATGTTCGCCGTTTTTCATACTATCACTATGGTGGCGATCGTTTTAAAGATATCGAGAAGAAAAAAAACAATATAAGTGAAAATTCAACTCTAAATGGCCTCCAGATGTGCATTTCATCGTATCCAACAATCAACTATGCAATTATTGACATTTAATATATTATTATTGACATTCCAAAACAGTAGGCACACTCCCTTTAAAGGAAATAGTTCACCTTCAACATTAGTTTTAAACTGAGATAGCAGTTTTGTAGCCCGTGTTGGGAAACCCCTATATGCAAGTTTTCTTGACTGAAAAGACTCCAGCCGAATCTATTTGAGTTTTTGGCGAAGGAATGCGGTGCTGACGAAAGAATGTTGTACTGGTTTTAGCTCGGGCAGAGGCTATACCATCAGCCAATCAGCTTGCAGCTGGTGCTAGCAAGCGATCGCCGGCCGCCGGTTGGCACATCTCCAATGCGAGTCTATCTTTACGCGACTACTTCCGAATCTGATTGGCTGAACCATTGTTTACATTCGCGTGACGTCAGGACTCTGACTCAGAGAGTATGCATACAGTTTTGATAAACAATACAAATGTACGGCTTTCTGTCCTGAATCGGCGCGATATAAGACCATTTTTGACAATATAAAAAGAAATTGTATTAAAAAATATAATCAAATCGTGTTGGGTAAAAAATTTCCAAGGTGAACTATTTACTTTAAAGGGAAATATTCACCTTTTGATTTGTTTAGCAACAATTTCTTAGGCTTCCGTTATGGTATAACAATGATGTGATCTAAATTTAAGAATTAAATACAATTATTCCCTAATTCAAAGTTGGAAGGTTGGACAAATAAAAACAAGTACTATATACTTCTTTCGGAGTTCACGATCGGTGTTTTCCCTCCACTAGCGAAGCGCAACATATCTGGCGCTTTTGTATTAATCCGTTCAACGTTGAATACCTCTCGTTTCTCAACAACTCGCATACACTAAATATAGGTCGCCGTCCGGGCCAAGCTAAACTGTCGATTTCAATGCACTTTTCAAATGCTTGTTGATTGTTCATAAAAGTTTGGCACATATTCGCAAACGATGGAGTGCAGGAAACTTATTACATACCTTCATAATAAATAACAATGCGTAGGGAGGCCAATTTACTGGATTCGTTTGCGAGTACTTGCTGAGTACCGACCGTTATAAGCGTGGATCGCTATCAACTATAACTTGAGTCTTGAAATATCTTTCGTTAGGAATGTTTATATGCAAAATGTGATCAATTTACAATATATTTTTGGTCTCGTCTGTCGATTCCAAGTAATAATTCCATTTTTGTGGAAAAAGATGAATATTTCCCTTTAATACTCAACCAGTTGTAAAACGACCACTGCCTACGGCTGACTGACCACGGCTGACGGACCAATGACGAACCGTCTTCCATAGGTCTCAATTAAACCCAAATTCTGCCAACCAGTAAGGCGCCATAGTCGGCGATGAATGAGCAAGCGCGAAGGGAATGCATGGTAAATTTCAACGCCATCGGGCAAGTAGTTTCTGAGATACAAAAAGGATGCGCACGTGCAGAGGCATCCCACCCCTGACTTGTGGGAAAGTGGCGGCTGAGAGGTCCCAAGGCACACACCAAATTTGCACACAATCGGCCCAGCCGTTGTGGAGTTTTTGCAATAAAACACTTTTCAACACGCGCCACGCGCAGTGGTAGTCACCCACGTGAGTCGGCACTGGTCTCAAACAGGGTAGGTTGGATGGGGCTGCTCAGCGAAGAAGCCCGCTTGTCAATCGGACAAGTGGTTGCAGAGATATGAGCTTCTCAAAAGCGCCGCCACGGGTCGGGGTCGGCCCGGCCCGGTTTTTCCCTGACACCACGGAAGGACGAGCGAGCGTGAAGACGAGGGAGCGCTGCACGCAGGCTCACCTTTTCCGCGGGCTCTATCCAAAGCACGTCGATCAATTTACGACGCCAATCGCCCGCACTGATCCCCTTTCAGGCGAATCGTAAGTTCTTCAGCCTTGTCAAGGTCACCCCACAGCCGCGGATCATTTGTTCCGAGGGCGTGCCGGGCGGACCGGGCGGACCGTGTCGGGGCGGTGGCTGGGCGGTGTGCGGGGGTGTCGGGGAGGGGGGGGGGGGGGGTCAATCGATCCTCTTAGAGGACCGGGCCGTGATGACGTCACGCCAATGACGTCACGCCCGCCTCTCTGGGTCATAACTGCCGCCGTGTGCCGCGCTGGAGCCCGGTTTGATGTGTGTTGAGGTCCCACGGGACGCCGCGAACACCGCCCGTGTGGGCTCACGGCTGTTGGACTCGCCGTGGCCGTTGGACTCGCTCGGAGGGACCCGCCCGGGGCGAATCAGGGCCGGCTCAGGCCATTAGTGGGTGATGGCTTGGCGGAATCGTCAGAGATTGGAGCGGAGATCGGCGATCAGAGACGGGGAGGGGTGATGGTGTTGGGGCTGTGTTGGGGCTGTGGTGGGCCTGTGGTAGGACTTTGTTAGGGCTGTGGTGGGACTATGTTGGGGCTGTGATGGGACTATGTTGGGGCTGTGTTGGGGCCCAAATATCTAAGGAAAAAATAGCCTAAAAAAATAGCCTCCAAATATCTAAAATTGTGTCATTTTACATGCTATTTTATATACAAATTAGTTATTCACTAATACCTTTTGACTGAATAAAGTTAGAAGGGCACGGTAAACGTCATTTTGTTCTTATCAAGACGCGTTGAATGTTGTGCAGCATGACTTCTTTCTGATATTTGATGACCTTGACCTAAGGTCAAGGTCACGACGCAGTCACCTTTCCAAACTTGACCTACACGGCGATGTTATATATCTTTGAACTTGTCTTGAAGATAGGAATTCATTGGTATTAAAATAATTGCGCGATCGTTGATGATTATAAAGCAAACAGACATTTTCGGGATTTCTATACACTGAGCAGGAAGTTATGAAGTTACTATTCGACATTCAAATTAAAATGAATTTAAATGTTGCCATTGACGATCAGGCGTTATTTAAGCACAATCGAATTCCTTGCAACAAGACAAGTTTTAAGATATATAACATCGCCACAAAGGCCACAATTGGAAACCTAACCTTGAACCTTGACATTGACCTAAGGTGAAGGTCACCAAATGTTAGAAAGAGGTCATACTGAATATCATTCAACGCGTCTTGACGAAAATAACAAAATAACAAATAAACAAAATATTTTTTTTAGCATATTTGAAGACAAATAACCATCATTGTTTTCTGTTTGAACGACACTTCTTTTACACTTAACAATAATACAGTCAAAATAGGAAATACATTTGGCTGGGTATCCAAAACAGATTACAAAAAATCACACAAAAATACTAACTTTGAAATTTAAGATCAAGGTCATCATATGTCAGAAAGAGGTCATGCTGCAGAGTATTCAACTCGTCTTGATGATAACAGCAAAATGACGTTTACCGTACCAATCTAGTTTTATTCAGTCAAAAGTTATTAGCAAATAGCATATATATATATATATATATATATATATATATATATATATATATATATATATATATATATATATATATATATATATATATATAAATAAAATAGCATGTAAAATGACCGAAAAATTAGAAACACGTTTGAGAAAAGGTATCCAAAAAAGTTGTACCATTTCGAAAACTTACTAAATTTGGAATTTTTGAAAATGAAAAAAATAAATATCACCATGTTATAGAACAGCTCATTGGCATATAATGTATCTATATTGCTTCATAAATTCTTCGCCATATGGACTGACAAAGATTGACTTGCACCGTGACCTTATACAAATGACCGGGGCAATATCTCCTGAACCACTGATTGCATTGCAATACAACTTTCACAGCTCACTTAACCCTCGCCCTACGGGAGCTTTTTTTCACCTTCGCCCTACGCGGGGGGGGGGGGGGGGCTGACGCCCCCCCGTTAACTTCCAAACCAAGCGATTGAGAGCAATGCCGTAAGAACCAGCATGTTGCCTGTCATGAGAGGAATATAACAGTATGCGATTTTTAGGTTTCAGGTCAACGGGTGACCTTCCAGGTCAAGTCAACCTCCGATTTACCACGTCCAGAACAGCGATTTTGCTCTTCAGAAAACCTCAAAATTAGAAATTGATAAATGTAAATAAAAAGGCTTGTTCCTAGACCAGTTTTGGCTCAGAAATACAGAAAAGGTAATTATTTGTTCGTATCTTGTCAAAAAAAAGTTAAAAAAAGTTATTAAAAAAATACGTCATAAGTTTCTTACACTTAGGGAGCCATCACTCAGTCGAAAATGGAGATATTGCTTTGAAATTTGGTATGGGTATTGTCCATACTCAGTTCTCTCACATATATTCCGTTTTTTTAATATCTTTGAAAATTTTGATTTTGTGGGTTAAAAAAAAAACAGTTTTTGAATTTTAAGGGTCAAAACCCCCAGATTTTGAAAACCCGAGATGCCATTTTAAAGAGAATGCCATTTTGTATCTTTGGTGAATTGCGTTTGCAATTTCCTTTAAAACTCTATTTTCTACCATTTTTCAAATATTTATCGTTTTTCCACCAACATGACGTCATCAAAACACGATTATCTCCCAAACTACATAACCAATTTCAATTACATTTTTACAGCATACCTATAATTGTTGTACACTCGGCTACCGAAAATTTCAGCAAGATGCGCCTCATGTGTAAAAAGTTATTCAAGAAAAACATCAGGGGGCCTGTCAGCCCCCCCCCCCCGTAGGGCGAGGGTTAAGCGCCCCAGGTTACCCATATACCAATTTTAGCCATAATCGGTGACATGACGGCGTCATTTTGCACTTTGTTTTTGTCGATTTGTCGTGGAATGCCCCAGCTACAAAAAGAAGACCATTGGGATTTAAAAAAAAACTAAACCCTACTTAATACTAGTAGACTTATTCCACACAACATATGTACCTATGTAATAAAATTCACTCACGTGCTCCTCTGCCACCCAGCAGGCAGCAGGAGACCAAAGGCTGCGACGCTGCGTGTAAAATTATAACTTACGTTGGTTGTGAATCACTCCAAAATGGCGTCAGACGCGCCACTTTCCCTATCCCTACTGCTACCAAAATGCTACCAAATAGAGGAAACACGAACGAGGCAAAACCAAGATTTCTTTCTTTCGCAAGAAGTTATTTTTTTCGCAGGCAGTACCCATTTTCATCTCCAGTTTCAGCGAATTTTGAGGGAAGCTAATTTCTATTGGCGCCCCCTGTCGAGCTTCTCCCTGTGTGACCCCTGACCCGAGGGAGTATGTACAGCTTGCTGTCGTGGTGCGGAAATGAGCGGACCACGTCCGGTGAGGGACGAGCCGTCCGCTGATCTGACACCGCCGTCAGTTACGCCGCAAATGGAAACCGTGGCCGAACGCCGCAGGGGTGCGGACTCCGCCGCGTACCACGCCGCCCTGGGGGGGGGGGGGGGGGGCAGGGGGGGGGGGGGGGGGGGGCAGGGGGGCAGGGGGGACAGGGGGACAGCGGTATTTTGCCGAACAAACGATGTGCCCAGAGAGGAAGGAGCATAACAAATTGTAATTTATTTTATTTTATTTATTAATAAGAAAAATCAAAATGACTGACGTTTTTCTTCATTTGTAACGCGCGCTTTGTACGCGATACGCTTATGCACCAGTTTATTATGCATATGCACTTAGGATAGCCAACTACTAGGGACCCATACAGAGTACGAATTCGACCCACTGACCGCGGCTCATTTCTCAGGGAACGCCAAGACTGTGCGCAACGACAACTCGTCTCGGTTCGGCCGTTTCATGCAGGTGTGCTTCGACTCCCGGTGGCACATCAAGGGGTGCATCATGCAGGACTACCTGCTGGAGCAGTCCCGCATCACCTTCCAGGGGCCGGACGAGAGGAATTACCACGTGTTCTACCAGCTGCTGGCGGCGGCACAGGTCAGAGGGAGGGTCAGAGGTCAGGTCAGGTCACAGGTCAGGTCACAGGTCAGAGGGAGGGTCAGAGGTCAGGTCAGGTCACAGGTCAGGTCAGGTCAGGTCACAGGTCAGAGGGAGGGTCAGAGGTCAGGTCAGGTCACAGGTCAGGTCAGGTCAGGTCACAGGTCAGAGGGAGGGTCAGAGGTCATACACTGGCGGGAATCCTGAGCAACCACGCCTATCACTTGAGGGTGCTGGTCAGCGCGTGTCACGTGTGACGGAGGAAGTGACTGATGTATTGTTGCAGGTTAACCGACAGGCGTGATATGTTTTAACAAACATAGTAAGACCAGACTGGTTATTGATTCACCTTTTTTGGAAGGATTCAATCACGATTCATTTAGGAATATTAATGATTCAGTCACCGTTTGATTCATGGATAACCATTTTGGGATTGTTTCCGATTCAAAGAATCGAAGCATTTTTTGATCAAATCACGTTTGACTCACCATTGAAATAGCATTACACAGTCTTTTTGATTCAATTAGCCTTGTTTCTATGCGGGTTTGGATTCAATCATGATTCATGAATAAAAAATCCGGTGGTGAATCGATTCTTTTTTTATTCAAGGGATTTTGATTGAACGATTCGAATCGATTCAATCAGAGTCGAATCAATAACCAGTCTGAGTACGACATTAAGCTGTGGCACCCGTGTACCAGTCTTGCGAGTAACATGTATATTGGTCCGACTGTAGCCCTATGAAATTCACCGGTGTTTGCCTGGATATTCGATCATCGACATGGCGTTTCAGTGATTGCTTCTCAAAATGGGGAAAATCGTTACCAATACCGACCTACCCCTCCGCGCGTCGTGCCGTCGACCTTCGTAACAAATCGCTGCGGCGACTTATTGGTAAAACCCGAGCGGACTGCCACGGCCATATTGCTCGTTGGTATTCATTACTGGCTGCCTGCCTGGCAGTCGCCACAGAGGCCGCCCGCCGGCTTCCGTCCGCTCCCCCAGCAATCATCGCCTTCATCCACAGACATAAATAACAGGCGTCTGATGTGCCCCAAATGCGTCAAATTGGCTTTTGTTCGACCCCTTCCTTGGTTCGCCATCGCTCACTGCGATGCTATCGTTCACTGTGATCCGATTTTCCCTTCAGGGGTTCAAAGACAGCGGCAGTGGCTGTTCCGTCCCCTGTGCTCCTTTAATCCTTCCCCTTACGACCTCCCCCTCTGCAGCGAGACGCGGATATGGCAGCGCGCTTCCAGCCGGACGAGGCGTCACACTACTGCTGCGTGCCCATTTACCCGTCCCTACCTGTCCCTCTGATCGCTCCCCCGTCCCCTCCCTATCAAGGGGTGTATTTCCCTACAGAGGGGCGAGCTCTAACCGATCTCTCCCTCCTCCTACAGAGGGACGCGGAGCTGGCAGCTCAGTTCCAGCGGAAGGATGCCATCCACTACCTGCCCCTCTGACCGCCCCGCTGTCCCCTCCCTCCCCTACAGAGGGACGCGGAGCTGGCAGCTCAGTTCCAGCTGAAGGATGCCAGTCACTACCTGTCCCTCTGACCGCCCCGCTGTCCCCTCCCTCCTCCTACAGAGGGACGCGGAGCTGGCAGCTCAGTTCCAGCTGAAGGATGCCACACACTACCTGTCCCTCTGACCGCCCCGCCGTCCCCTCCCTCCCCTCCCTCCTCCTACAGAGGGACGCGGAGCTGGCAGCTCAGTTCCAGCTGAAGGATGCCAGCCACTACAGCTACCTGCGCCAGTCGGGATGTGTGCGCCTGGACGGCGTGAACGACGCAGAGCGGTTCGACGCGCTCCGACTGGCCTTCAGCGTGCTGCAGATCCCGCAGGAGGTGTGCGATGGGCTGTACGCCACCATCTCGGCCATCCTCTGGCTGGGCAACATCAGCTTCCAGGTGAGCGAGCGAAAGACGGCGCGAGGAATGGAGAGGGTGAGAGGATAACAGGGGAGGGCAGGCAGAGGGGCGGACAAGAAAGCAAGAGAGCTGATGGAGAAGAGAGTATTGAATGCGAAAATTAATGATGATTAAAATTACATCATTAATCTTTGTTTTACAGCCATGCAATTCGTGGAGTATTTCATGTTCTTACTACCCTTTCTTGTAACTTAAAAATAACACACATGATTGCATGTACACAGTTTAACCGTAACGTCTCGGCACAGCTGCCATGTTAGTACCAGACAGGTGACGACACATTGTTTTCCTTTGGCGGAGTGGTGACATTTTCCACCCCGCCCCGCCCCGCCCCCCGCTGTGTTGATCGAACCAACAGGTGGAGGGCGCGTTATACTGCCGGTATGTGTCGGCCTTTATAGCCTGAGGGGATCAATACTGAGTCGCGGAATGGCAACATTAATCTTTGTTGTGTAATGTGTATCGTGTTGCCGGCTTCTTTGTTGTAAAACTGTTTTGGGAACGGCGAATGTGTTTACAATGGGGAGAGATGTGTGTATCCATTATATTGTATTGACTGGGACCATAGCAAGTACGGTTCGTGCATTGTCTTCCTACCTCTGACCCGCTTCTGACCTGATCTGCCTCTGACCTGACCTGACCTGACCTGACCTGCCCCCTGTCTCCCACAGGACGCGGACGGAGATAAAACGGACCTGACCTGACCTGTGACCTGACCTGACCTGACCTGCCCCTGCCTCCCATAGGACGTGGACGGAGATAAGACGGACCTGACCTGACCTGTGACCTGACCTGTGACCTGACCTGTGACCTGACCTGTGACCTGACCTGTGACCTGACCTGTGACCTGACCTGTGACCTGACCTGTGAGCTGACCTGTGACCTGACCTGTGACCTGACCTGTGACCTGACCTGTGACCTGACCTGTGACCTGACCTGTGACCTGACCTGTGACCTGACCTGTGACCTGACCTGTGACCTGACCTGTGACCTGACCTGACCTGCCCCCTGTCTCCCACAGGACGTGGACGGTGAGAATACGGAGCTGACGTCGGAGGACGCCGCTATCCTGGCCACCGTCTCCCAGCTGCTGGGTCTCGCCGGCGACGACGTGCGGCTGGTGCTGCTCAACAGGCAGATCAACGTGCGGGGCAACATCACTGAGATCCCGCTCAAGCCGCACGAGGTAAGGACAAGGCACACACAAGAGTCGGGGCACGCTGTCCTGCGCACAAGATGCTTTCTTGGGGCGGGCGAGGTGCAAGATTCCTTTACTGAAAAGGCGAGTTTACAAGAATGCTCACTCACGGTGACGCCGTGGACAGGTCGTCGCGGCAGCAGCGGTGCTGTAGGAAACATGGTTTCCGGACTGTGGCTGCTTAGTGATGATCCACGGCTCGTACATAGGACAGCGGTCAGCTTATTCGAACGAGGAAACAACCACAGGATTGTTGAGCCTTGGTTAGATATTCAATTTTACAACATCCAGGTTTGATGCTAAAACAGTTCCAGTAAAACTCCACCCTAGCCAGTCTAGCTTGTACCGGACCGAGCCGCGTTGCGTCTGCAGTAGCTATTTCCATGCCTCCCCTGAAACATATGGGCCCGCTCGGTCCGTCCAGCTGTTTTTGTGCCATCCGGGCGTCTCCTGCGTCTCATTCCCGTCTGAGTAATCCCCGTCATACATCAATAGACCGCTCGCTGCGTCGCGAGACGGGTGCACGTACGACCTGGCCGAACGGAGCTACAGCGTGCCGAACGGAGCATAAAGCGTGCCGAACGGAGCCACAGCGTGCCGAACGGAGTCACAGCGTGCCGAACGGAACCGCAGCGTGCCGAACGGAACCGCAGCGTGCCGAACGGAACCGCAGCGTGCCGAACGGAGCCACAGCGTGCCGAACGGAGCCACAGCGTGTCGAACGGAACCACAGCGTACCGAACGGAACCACAGCGTGCCGAACGGAGCCGCAGCGTGTCGAACGGAACCACAGCGTGCCGAACGGAGCCACAGCGTGTCGAACGGAACCACAGCGTGCCGAACGGAACCACGGCGTGGCGAACGGAGCCACAGCGTGTCGAACGGAACCACAGCGTGCCGAACGGAACCACAACGTGGCGAACGGAACAGCAGCGTGCCGAACGGAACAGCAGCGTGCCAAACGGAGCCACAGCGTGCCGAACGGAACCACAGCGCGCCGAACGCAACCACAGCGTGCCGAACGCAACCACAGCGTGCCGAACGCAACCACAGCGTGCCGAACGGAACAACAGCGCGCCGAACGGAACAGCAGCGTGCCGAACGGAACAACAGCGCGCCGAACGGAGCCACAGCGTTCCGAGCGGAACAGCAGCGTGCCGAACGGAACAACAGCGCGCCGAACGGAACAACAGCGCGCCGAATGGAACAACAACATTCGGCACGGCCTGGCCATTACTCCCCTGCGGCGTCACAACAGACTCGGCTGTCGAGCGGTGCCGGGGGACGGGTCGGATCTGGTGGAGAAGCTCCCCGGTGTGTGCTCTGTCGAGCGGTGCCGGGGGACGGGTCGGATCTGGTGGAGAAGCTCCCCGGTGTGTGCTCTGTCGAGCGGTGCCGGGGGACGGGTCGGATCTGGTGGAGAAGCTCCCCGGTGTGTGTTCTGTCGAGCGGTGCCGGGGGACGGGTCGGATCTGGTGGAGAAGCTCCCCGGTGTGTGCTCTGTCGAGCGGTGCCGGGGGACGGGTCGGATCTGGTGGAGAAGCTCCCCGGTGTGTGCTCTGTCGAGCGGTGCCGGGGGACGGGTCGGATCTGGTGGAGAAGCTCCCCGGTGTGTGCCCTGTCGAGCGGTGCCGGGGGACGGGTCGGATCTGGTGGAGAAGCTCCCCGGTGTGTGCTCTGTCGAGCGGTGCCGGGGGACGGGTCGGATCTGGTGGAGAAGCTCCCCGGTGTGTGCTCTGTCGAGCGGTGCCGGGGGACGGGTCGGATCTGGTGGAGAAGCTCCCCGGTGTGTGCTCTGTCGAGCGGTGCCGGGGGACGGGTCGGATCTGGTGGAGAAGCTCCCCGGTGTGTGCTCTGTCGAGCGGTGCTCTGTCGAGAAGGGCTTTTTGTGATTGGTTCAGTCATGGCGAAAAGCTTCGCGGCAGTCTGTTGCCACGTGGTCTGTTGAGCCGAGGTGGCGTTTGCGGTGCGGTGCGGTGCGGTGCGGTGCGGTGCGGTGCGGTGCGGTGCGGTGCGGTGCGGTGCGGTGCGGTGCGGTGCGGTGCGGTGCGGTGCGGTGCGGTGCGGTGCGGTGCGGTGCGGTGCGGTGCGGTGCGGTGGGAGGAGTTTGTGAGTGGCATGCGTACGCTTTTGCAGGCTAGCCTTGTGCTTGCAATAGCTGTGATGCCTGTTTTATCTTAAACTTTTCATGGAGAAACCAAACGTTTTCATGGAGAAACTAAACGTTTTCATGGAGAAACTAAAGTTATAAACTTTTCATGGAGAAACTATTTAAGCTTATCAGTTATCACACCATGTGGACTGTCCTAAGGATTTACATGAATCATGCAGCAAAATGCTCGTCCACCTATCACCCCCCCCCCCCCGATGTGTTTTTTCAGGCTCGGGAGAACCGGCACGCCATGGCGAAGGCCCTCTACTCCCGTACGTTCGCCTGGCTGGTGAATCAGATCAACACATGCACCAAACCGGGCCAAGACAGCGGTGCCTTCCTCGGCGTACTCGACATCTTCGGCTTCGAGAACTTCGGCAAGAATTCGTTCGAGCAGCTCTGTATCAACTACACTAACGAGAAGCTGCACACCTTCTTCAACCACTATGTCTTCGCGCTGGAGCAGGAGGCGGTAAATACTGCAACATGTTCATAATTTTATTAAGTTATCAAAGGTTTCATTGCCGAAGGGAAGCAAGAACTCCCGGCTACGTGTTCCATACCATTCTTGACACCCACCCACACACACACCGATGAAGTCGTATGGTTTATTTTGGGTTTGACTCCACGAGCCATCTAAAAGGCTGTGTTTGGTATGTCGCTATCGTTAAATGTCAAATGAAAAATATTATGTTATACACAAAGCTTGTTGTCAACTCCGGTGAGACAAAGAAGTCTGGTATTTGTGGAATATTTGGGTAGGATAAGAGCTGCGATTAGTAGAGGCTCTGTTGTCAGCACGACGAAATGCGAGAATGTGGTCACGTGGAGAGAAAATAATATTTGGCGACTTATTTAACATGATTTCATACAGGTTATGTCTAGATCCCTTTGCTAAAAGTAGAAACACTAACCAATAAATAATAGCTTGATTAGGTTCTCACGTCAGTGCTATGCCGACTTCTTAGTTGCCTGACTCATACAATATGTAGGATACCAAAATGTGAGCAAATTCCCCTGTTCGCTGGAAACAAATACGTCTCATCAGCGATTGTGATTCGAAACGTTGTGGAATGTATTACCATTGAATTTAATAACCTTTTTGCTATCGGCCTTGAGTCTGATTGTGTCGATGTACAAGTGTCCTGTTTGTCCGTTCTCTCCTCTTGTATACATGGAACAAATAAAGCCCATTTATATTTATCACACGGGACAGCGATGTATATGAATACTGTGAATACTGGAGACGCTCTCCCGCGCCAGTGCTGTCCTTCCCGTCTGTGTTGACGATTACTCTTTCTTTCGTGCGGAGAAGTCTCAAAATGATGAAACGGTCAGATGTTTCGCAGGTTGCTTATTCAGTGTCAGGGTTAATATGGCCCACAACACTCAACACTGATTTCCCTCGACAGTGTAATATCCCACTGGTCCTCTCACATTGCCCAACATCCATTCCGCTGAATGTGGTCTTTCAAGTTGACGCGGTCTCCCACTGACAGTTACATAAACTAACATGACGGAGCCGAAGCAGGCCTTGTGCCCACACATGCGGAAAACGTATCATGCTCGGCTGTCATTGCTTCCTGAGAGATGACTGTCTATTTGCACACGTCTGCAAAGCGCTCACGGGTCGTGGCATCAGTGATGTGACAAATGATTTCGATCACTTGGTTATATTTGAGTTACATTTCAGTGTCAGTTCCTTCAGTTCAGTGAGTCTGAGTTGATCATGTCGGTTGGTTTCAATGTGAAATGCATGAGTTTCACCAGTATCGGATAACGGTGTGGTGCTGCCATTGTTCGCCCGCAAAGTTGACTTAATAGTCAATCCTCGAGCTCTAAGTTGCACATTTTTCCCTTTCAGTATCGGCAAGAAGAGATCCAGTTCTCGCACATCAAGTTCTCGGACAACTCGGAGTGCCTCGAGCTGATCGAGAAGCCGCCTCGCTGCATCCTCAAACTGCTCTCCGAGGAGTGTCGGATGCCCAAGGTAAGCCGCCTCGCTGCATCCTCAAACTGCTCTCCGAAGAGTGTCGGATGCCCAATAGGGTGGCTCAATGTATACTTATGTCGGAAAATTCTAGCGGATGCAGGTTTTTCCATGCATTTGAACATGCTGAGTTCAATGGTGCACATTCAAATTAATTTTGACGACGTTTAGGGGTCGCGAAAATCTTTCAAAATGGCGGTTTTGCTAGTTTTCGGCTAAAATCGGGACATAATTGCACAAAACACATACACTGTACAAATGTGGGATGCAGGGACGCATGAAACGAATAGAACTGACATTCAGCTTTCGTTTGACGCCTTTCCCGAGTCTGTAGCACTTACGGTTGACTTTGTATACCCATCCATCCACATCAATATTTGTCCGCGGCGGCCCCGCCGGCAGCTTGGGTTCAAATCCCGCCGCGCGGTCTTTCAGCCGAATAGGGAAACTTTCGCCCGAGGGGTGCGGTCTCCTAAGGACGCAAAATGTTGCTTAGCTATTCCTTGTTGAAGTGAATGATACCTTTTGCATTGCAACTAGGATCATATGAGAATATGAATGAAAACGTCTGTTATCCAGTACCTATACAATTATACATTTGTAAATATGTATTTTCATGTAAAATACGCGTATACCGACAATGAAACGACCGCGCACTGGTGCACACAAAGGTAGGGGTTTCAAGAAGATGTCAAGCCACTGGCATTCGTCTGCATTCTCATGCTCTCAAATCTACCTAAGCATATGAAAACTAAGACAATGGCATCACCCTACAAATCATGTATAAACCTCACCTCATCCCTACCCTGATAAGGCGTATCCAGCTTATTTTTCACACCAGCCAGTCAGCTGAATGACTATCTACAACTTCAGGGTATGCAAACCATCCTACAAATGGTTCAACACGCATTGACTAAAGAGTATAACCATATGCCTGTACCCAGCCTTATATATGCTGCGGCTGTGTACCCTTACCTCTGGGTTACCTACATTTTCTCCAGAGTTGACTTTGTGCAGTCAGGGAACTACCGCCTGTGGATCTCGACCAACTGCATAAGTGCCTGGAGCTTGGCCTCATCTTTGGCGGATGTGTTTATAAAGTCGTCGATCATCTTAATGCCACGCTCCGCGACATCATTTGTCGCCTTGAGGCTGGTGACGAACTCACTGAACTTATGAAACTCGTCGTTGTGCCCTCACTCAGCCGCCGGCAGGTGGAGCCAGGTTGGATCGCAAACGCCCACATCAGCGAAAATGAGCCACGACCGTTCATCGACGAGCTCCGGGAGCTCAGTTGACTCTACGATTACTAGTTGTTGTCGGTGTAATCCTCAGGCTTACCGGAGCTCAGGAGCGCGCGCGCCATGGCCTCTTTCTCCTCCCCAGGGACCCTTCGGTATCAGCGCCGCCTGCGGCCGCAGATACCAGACGTGACGCGCCGCCACTCGGAGCGCCGCCTCGGCCACGTCGATATCCACCGTCTTGTAGTGGATGAGGTCCTGGTGGAGCGCCAGGTCCAGTGCCGGCGCGTCGGCGGCCACGGGGTAGGCCAGCCAGACCGGCGCGTAGATGAGCGCCAAGAAGCGCACCATGCGACGCAGAAGTGCGCGCAGCTCCTCCTCCAGGCCGAGCTGGTCAGCGTACAATGTACGCCGACCAGCTCGGCCTGGAGGAGGAGCTGCGCGCACTTCTGCGTCGCATGGTGCGCTTCTTGGCGCTCATCTACGCGCCGGTCTGGCTGGCCTGCCCCATGGCCGCCGACGCGCCGGCACTGGACCTGGCGCTCCACCAGGACCTCATCCACTACAAGACGGATATCGACGTGGCCGAGGCGGCGCTCAGAGTGGCGGCGCGCCACATCTGGTATCTGCGGCCGCAGCTAGTGCCCCTGGCGCTGTGTAGCCGAAGGGTCTCTGGGGAGGAGAAAGAGGCCATGGCGCGCGCGCTGCTGAGCTCCGGTAAGCCTGAGGATTACACCGACGAAAACTAGTAATCGTAGTCAACTGAGCTCCCGGAGCTCGTCGATGAGCGGTCGTGGCTCATTTTCGCTGATGTGGGCGTTTGCGATCCAACCTGGCTCCACCTGCCGGCGGCTGAGCGAGGGCAGAACGACGAGTTTCGTAAGTTCAGTGAGTTCGTCACCAGCCTCAAGGCGACAAATGATGTCGCGGAGCGTGGCATTAAGATGATCGACGACTTTATAAACACATCCGCCAAAGATGAGGCCAAGCTCCAGGCACTTATGCAGTTGGTCGAGATCCACAGGCGGTAGTTCCCTGACTGCAAAAAGTCAACCCTGGAGAAAATGTAGGTAACCCAGAGGTAAGGGTATAGGCAGCATATATAAGGCTGGGTACAGGCATAAGGTTATGCGCTTTAGTCAATGCGTGTTGAACCATTTGTAGGATGGTTTGCATACCCTGAAGTTGTAGATAGTCATTCAGCTGACTGGCTGGTGTTAAAAATAAGCTGGATACGCCTTATCAGGGTAGGGGTGAGGTCATGGATGTAGGAACGTCACGAAAAGTGGTGGTGGTGGGGGGGGGGGGGGCAGTGCAACTTTGATCTTGTCTTGAGAGACGGTGACAGAGAGACTTGAGAGACGGATCTTGTCTTGAGAGACAGACCCCCCTATGCAATATTTATTTGCAGATTTGGGCTCCTCTCGCCTTGGCGAACCGTTTGCCATCTAACATATTCCTTACTAAGCAAAGGAAAAGATGTTAGCAAAAGTTTTGGCCGAAAAGTGGGGGGGGGGAGGGCATGCCCCCCCCCCCCCCTGTTCATACGCCTATGGGTGAGGTGAGGTTTATACATGACTTATAGGGTGATGTCGTTGTCATAGTTTTCATATGCTTAGGTAGGACACAAAGGTAGGGGTGCATTATCGACACAGATGATGGTAACTTGTATAATGCTAGGTGCACCACCATGTTCTATTCTCTTGATAAAGATAGCCCTACAGTTTATAGGTTTCCTGCTGAAAGTTGCCAAGGAGCATACGCTAACCAGATGCGTAATCATTCATGGAGCCGTCAACACTGACCGGACCAGTAGTCTTGTGCGTCATTGGGAGGAATTGCTCAAAGCACTTGACTTGCCAAGTCTATCTGTTTTATTTGAACAGAGAACAGGAGAACTGCAAAGATCGTGGAACAAGATAGTTCGCATGGCCGTGAATCACTGCATAAGCAAGGCAACAAAGAGTACTATAGCGCATATGTCAAGCCTAAGAGGGCTGGCAATGTTGCCGCAAAATAACAAGTATGAAGCACCAACAATAACAGCATATACAGCAATAACAAGTATGAAGCATTCTGGCCATCTAGCAAATACAGCACAATTGTCAGACAAGCCACACAAACAAAAATAATTTTACTAACAGGACATTCATGGGTGTCCACAGGAATGGTCAGGAGACACATAAATCAAAATAGCACCTGTCCACTTTGGCTCTATGGTATTGAAACATTAGAGCATATGCTCTTTGAATGTATGCAACTCAAAGATGATAGAGAAGAGGCCCAAAGGAGGTACCACACCAAATCAGAGAGAAAACTCCCAGCGGTAGAATGCATCATCGCTGCTGATAGGGAGTAGAGCCTTAGCATCCATCATATCTACAAGGTCCGCATACAGAGGGAAATCATCGATAAAAAAACAGCATATCTGTCACATAAAATAGGCTTGAAGAGCCTATGCATTCAACTGAAACAAGACGATCATAAATGATCATGCATCTGCAAGATGGAGTCGACCATTCAAGTTCAAGTTAGGCAGATTTGAGAGCATGAGAATGCAGACGAGTGCCAGTGGCTTGACATCTTCTTGAAACCCCTACCTTTGTGTGCACCAGTGCGCGGTCGTTTCATTGTCGGTATACGTGTATTGTACAAGAAAATACATATTTACAAATGTATATAACAGACGTTTTAATTCATATTCTCATATGATCCTAATTGCAATGCAAAAGGTATCATTCACTTCAACAAGTAATAGCTAAGCAACATTTTGCGTCCTTAGGAGACCGCACCCCCGGGCGAAAGTTTCCCTATTCGGCTGAAAGACCGCGCGGCGGGATTTGAACCTACGCTGGCGGCGGGGACGCCGGAGACAAATATTGATGTGGATGGATGGGTATACACAGTCAACCGTAAGTGCTACAGACTTGGGAAAGGCGTGAAACGAAAGCTGAATGTCAGTTTGATTCGTTGCATGGGTCCCTGCATCCCACATTTGTACAGTTTATGTGTTTTGTGCAATTATGTCCCGATTTTAGCCGAAAATGAGCAAAACCGCCATTTTGAAAGATTTTTAGCGACCCCTAAACGTCGTCAAAATTAATTTTAATGTACACCATTGAACTCAGCATGTGCAAATGCACGGGAAAACCTGTATCCGCTATAATTTTCCGACATAAGTATAAATTGAGCCGCCCTAAATTGCCCAAGGTGTGTGACATTGATGTCGAGAGACTCCGGCGTCACGGCACTGCACAGCGTCACCTCTGCCCCCCGCTACACAGTACCCGTCTTTATTCGTTTGTTTTGTGTGCAAATGATCAAACGGCGGGTTTATGGAGCGCCCGAAAGGCAACGGAAGGTATTTAAGATAATGGGAGGGTTGCCTATTCGAGCATCGCAGCACGCGCTATTCCAGCGTCCGGTCCACCCGTTGGTCACCGCTCAGGTGGTCAGGAGCGGCGCCTCAGACATAGTGACCTGGTCACTGCTCAGGCGGTCAGGACCAGCGCCTCAGACATAGTGACCTGGTCACCGCTCAGGCGAACAGGAGCGGCGCCTCAGACATAGTGACCTGGTCACCGCTCAGGTGGTCAGGAGCGGCGCCTCAGACATAGTGACTGCTCAGGCGGTCAGGACCAGCGCCTCAGGCATAGTGACCTTTGACCGTTGAGCGCAGCCGAGCGTAAAGAGCTTTCACCACGCGACCGGGTGGAAGGCGTCCCACCAGCAGGCGTGGCAGACACAGATTTACTCACCACTTGGCGGGTGATTGCATCTTCTATTAGCGTGGACGCGCACTGAATCGGTATTAAGCACGGTATTAAGTTATGGTTTTAGATAAATACCATGATCAGTAGCGAAGCGACACATTTCTCGGTTAGGTCAAATGCTATCATCTCAGTAAAGACCGTATACATTATGTATCGCGGTAATGTTGATGGAGGATACAAACACAAGCCACAATGGTGCGACAAGAAAACGGAAAAAGTCCATAGAGGAACCGTCAGCTTTTTGTTTTTTCCAAACTTTGGCTATATATTTCTGAACCCTGACCGCCATAGTTTATCATCGACCGAATAGCGAACGTCTGAATTCTCCACCCTGGCCCCATCACTTCCCCGGCTGTGTCTCCGCCGTCTCGGGTCTCGGCTCGGGTCATTGCGGTTTTCAGTAGCTCTGAAGTTTTGAACTGGGCTGAGCCACGCCCGTGTGGTCGGATCGACCGCCCCCCCCCCCCATCTCCCCCTCCCCCTCCCTCTCTCAGCACACCTCGGGCAATGTGTGACGCCGCGACGCCGGCACTGACGGCGCGGGGCGGAGAGGGTGGGTAGGGGGCGTGGAGTGAGGGCAGGGGTGTATGGAGGGGCGGAGTTCGGTTTAATCGAGCCGCGCTTTATCGGATCTGCACCAGCCGCGGGGACTGGACAGAGTGGACGGAGTTTTTGTCCGCATCACTGGGCGGCGTCTGGTGTAGTGTGCTGCTGGTTTTATCAGTAGAATATTACTAGTGCTAACCCGTCCGCTCCGCTGGGCGATTACAGGTCAAGTGGTGGTGCAAGCCAGTGATAGACAATTAGGGGTTGATAACCCGTTCTACCCGTGACACCTGGCGTACCTCTAATACGTTTTTGTACCCGTCATACACCCGAGGTACCTGTCAAAAACCTACGGTGCCCGACATACACCCGTGGTACCCGTTGTGCCCCTGTGGAACACGTGATAAACCCGTTATAGCCGGTGCTCACCGATTATACCCGTGGTACACCCATGACATACGATATACACTTGTTAAACCCGAGAAAACTCCACCCGGCTTAGTGTATATGTTCATTGATATATGCCGTACCGTATGTCGATGACCTTCATTTCGCAGTGATTCCGTGGTTGCTTCTCATTAGTTGTGACACTGTAGTATCCGTGGTCGGATCTGATTGGCTTTCAACTGGAGTGAAGCGATGTAAAACCCGTATCCGTTAAAGGGAAATAATGACCTTTTTCCACAAAAATGGAGTTAGCACTTGAAATCGCCAGACGAGACCAAAATATATTGTAAATTCATCACATCTTGCATGAAAACTTTCCTACCGAAAGATATTTCAAGTTAAAGTTGATAAGCGTTCCACACTTTTAACGACCGGTACTTGCAAGTACTTTTGGTCCTCATCAAACTGCGGGCTTTTCCCGTATTGTTTTTTTACGCAATGGAGTGGAAAATATATTGTGCGTTCTGCTTGTTGTGATTATATGCCCGG
This sequence comes from Chirona hameri, assembly GCA_036785665.1. NCBI lineage: Eukaryota > Metazoa > Arthropoda > Thecostraca > Balanomorpha > Balanidae > Chirona > Chirona hameri. The sequence continues at coordinate 94,459 of JAXIVJ010001724.1, forward strand.
CGATCTTCTAAAACTAACAGCGATTGGAAAAAGTGGCAATAAAATCGGAAGCTCATCGATGCACATCAACGGCGGCATAGTTAGTGGTTGCGACCCTCAATTTTTGAAAATAAATTCATTTGTTTTCAACATTAGGAGTATTGTATAATTTGTCTGTGGCTGTATGCTTTATATTATCATGAAAAAATAATAATTTTTCCCAAAAAAACTAACAAACAATAACACAAAACTGGCAATTAAATCGGAAGCTCATCGATGCACATCGACGGCGACCTATTTAGCGTCGGCGATTTGTTTGCAAAGCATTGTCATGCTTCTCGGCGCACTTAACCCTTGTGGCGAGTTGTTGCTAGTAGCGCTTTCGTTCTCCATGGCAACCAGGCGTGAGCCAATGAAAAGCCAGAACGTATTCCCTTTCTGGCTTTTGATTGGCTGACGCCTGGTTGCCATGGATAACGAAAGCGCTACTAGCGTGTGTCCGAGCAGCGCTCAGTTTGGTCGGAAATGTCACAGAGCCTCCAAAAATGCCGCAATCGATGTGAACAATGGTAGGGAAGGGCGAATTTGTCAATGACCTTCATGAAGTACACAAGGTACTTGTTTTGTATTTTTCCCAAACTTACAACTTCGAATTTGGGAATAATTTTTTTTTAATTCTTAAATTTAAATAAAATAATTTTAAAACCATAGCGGTAGCCTAAGAAATTGTTGCTAACAAAATCAAAAGGTCATTATTTCCCTTTAACTGTTTTTGTACGGTAAAATATTTATTACACCTTCTATGTTAGTTACAGCACAAACCTTCGCCCAAAGCTGCACAACCTAAAACTGTCTAAAACTATCGTATCAAATGCGTCGGAAATGTACGAATGTCCTTCCGTGGTGTATGGGAAAAATCTGATTACGAGCGATCGTGAAGCGCTCGCTCGTCCTTCCGTGGTGTATGGGAAAAGTCTGATTATGAGCGACCCGATCCGGCCCGACCCGGCCCGTGGCGACGCTTTTGAGAAGCTCATATCTCTGCAACCGCACGTCCGATTGACAAGCGGACTTCTTTGCTTAGCAGCCCCATCTAACCTACCCTGTTTGAGACCAGTGCCGATTCATGTGGGTGACTAACCACTGCCCGTGGTGCGTGCCGCGTGCCGCGTGAGGGGTGTTGAAAAGTATTTTCTCGCAATAACTCCACAACGGCTGGGCAGATTATGGGCACATTTCGTGTGTGGTTAGGGACCCCTCAGCCGCCACTTTTACACAACTCAGGGGTGTGGTGACTGCACGTGCGCACGTGCACACCCCTATTCTATATCTCAGGAACGGCTGAGCCGATTCTTGTGTGATTGTGTTCAAATTTGATGTGTGGTTAGGGACCTCTCAGCCGCCGCCTTTCCACAAGTCAGGGGTGGGATGGCTTTGCACGTGCGCACGTGCACATCCCTATTCTATATCTCTGGAACGGCTGAGCCGATTGTGTTCAAATTTGGTGTGTGATTAGGGACCTCTCAGCCCCCACTTTCCCACAAGTCAAAGGTGGGTGCCTCTGCACGTGCGCACGTGTGCACCCTTTTTTGTATCTCAGAAACTACTTGCCCGATCGAGTTGAAATTCCCCATACATTTCCCTCGCGCTCGCTCGTTCATCACCAACTACGGCGCCTTACTAATATACCACTCGGTAGTATCCGTAAACTCGTTTGAAAACCTTAAAATCACGTGCATCACGTGCTTATATCAATGTGGTACTGCAATGTAGAATTGCCGCTTTAATTTGTTAAATTCGTGGCGAAAACACAGACAGACAGACAGACAGATGTCAAATAGTAATATAGATATTGATTTGGCTCAGGGTGATCGTGTGACACATGATCACCAACCACTGTTCGAACTGTTGTGTGTTGTTTTGACTTTTAAACGGGGATGTCAACGTCGTTGTGACGGACGGAGCAATTTTCTTCTTTATATCGGTGATTGGAGAGATAGAAGAACTAGCAGATCCACAGAATGTTAGCATTTGCTAAAAATAGATTAGTGCTTACCAATGAAGACAACTGGTTCAGGAAGGATGGATATGTTCGATTTCATTTTTTTTCTGCACCGACCATTTCCTCAACTTGACATGCATTGAACTTGTCCTATCAGCAAATATTTCACATACCTATTTTAAGTTTCTGAATCTACAACAGGCATTCTTTCCATTTTGCACAAATTATAAACGCCGAGAGGAACACCATTTTGGTTGCACCAAATGATTGTGGCAGGCTTAGCTGCTCATCATACAAGCTACGTTTAAGCTCTCAGCTGCATTGCTGAAGCCATTTTACATGCCAGGACATTCCATGCTACACGACCCATCGTCCACACCGGCGCTGTTCATCGGGCTTATGACTGGTTTATAACGGTACGGGCTGTGTCGCCGGCCGCTCCTCTTACTTGTGAGGTGTGCCCAGCGGTACCTGGTCCGAGCATCGCTCTCTTCTTTCCTCTTTCCTCGAGACATCGGAATGTCACCTGCTTGTTGTGGTCTCCTTTGGATCTGCAACAGAGCGTGCGCGATGCCATTGCTTCATAAGCCGCTACTGTTCCGTCCGGACTATAACGGACCTCGTGATGAGACGTGGTATCTCTTGCGGCCGTACAAGTAGCTCCTCTGACCCGTCTCCGCTACGCCCCGCCACAGGGCTCGGACGAGACGTACATCTCCAAGCTGCACCAGGAGTTCGACTCGCACCCGTACTTCGTCAAGGGCGAGGACCGGCGACGGTGGGAGTCGGAGTTCGGGATCCGCCACTACGCCGGTCACGTGACATACACGATCGCCGGCTTCGTCGATAAGAACCGCGACGCCCAGCAGGATCTGTTCTTCGACTTCATGAGCCGCTCCAAGAATAAGTTCGTGGAGGAGCTGGCGCAGTTCCAGGTGAGATGGGGGTAGGAGAGGGAAATGGGAGAGAGGGTGGGGAGAGGTAGAGGGACGGGAGGAGTGAGTCAGGAGCACACCCCGGACCACGCGTGAAGGCACCTCGACAGTGTTGCATGTTGTGAAGGAAAGTCGGCGCTTCCTGCTGTGTACTATAAGCACTGATGAGTGTAATGCTTGTAATCACATTTGTAATTGTATTTCTTGTCGTGGACTGAGTGCTGCCGAATGAGTTTGAAAAGAACCTTGGGATATAATGGGTCCGAATCATTACAGACTCTGATGAGGTAGCCGTTAGAGATACTCCTGATTCACCGCCCTCTGTCTCTGTCGCAGGACAGAGACAGAGTTTCTCTGTCGCAGGACCTGCTCAACTGTTTGCATCTGACCGCACTCTCCTCTATTTCAGGACCTACTGAGTTGCATGTCGAGGACCGGCACCATGAGCAGCACCATCTCGCGCGGCACGTCCAAGGGCAAGCCGACCGTCAGTGACGCCTTCCGACAGCAGCTGCAGGCGCTGGTCGACCTCCTGCAGATGAGCAACCCCTGGTGAGTGACACAGCGACCCCTGGTGAGTGACACAGCAACCCCTGGTGAGTGACACAGCAACCCCTGGTGAGTGACACAGCAACCCCTGGTGAGTGACACAGCAACCCCTGGTGAGTGACACAGCAACCCCTGGTGAGTGACACAGCAACCCCTGGTGAGTGACACAGCAACCCCTGGTGAGTGACACAGCAACCCCTGGTGAGTGACACAGCGACCCCTGGTGAGTGACACAGCAACCCCTGGTGAGTGACACAGCAACCCCTGGTGAGTGACACAGCAACCCCTGGTGAGTGACACAGCAACCCCTGGTGAGTGACACAGCAACCCCTGGTGAGTGACACAGCAACCCCTGGTGAGTGACACAGCAACCCCTGGTGAGTGACACAGCAACCCCTGGTGAGTGACACAGCGACCCCTGGTGAGTGACACAGCAACCCCTGGTGAGTGACACAGCAACCCCTGGTGAGTGACGCGTGCTGGATGGGTGACCCCTGATGAGGGAAGGTCACCGGCAGTTGGTCACTCGAGAATGAGGCCCACTAGGTGACCGCTGATTCGTGTCACGCACCGAACAGCCTTCGGAGTTAGCGTCATATTTTATAACGACTACGGCCTTGGTTATCAGTGATAGTCGTACCCAGGGAACCTGTGCGCGCAGCGACGCGCCGTATAAACGGCATTGCAGTTGCCTCGTTCTTAAACCTCAATCATCCAAATCATCATCAACGTCATCACATCACCATTATCACACCACATTATGCTGAGAATGGACCCCTGTTGCGTACTTTCCAATACATAGCATCCAGCGTCCGGGAAGCCAACGTCATTCCACCGAGGCCTCTGTCGCCCCAGGACCTGTTTATCTCATCCTGGCGTCATTGTCATTAGCGGGTGGTGAAGTCATTATGCATTCTTCCCGGCAGCAAAACACCATTAATGTTCATAAACGTGCCGCTGTCAGCGCCGTGTTGTGCTCAGCACCAAAAGTCCGAACTTTTTATGGAGAATAGCGTAAGGTTTTAGGATACTTTGATATAAACTTGTTTAAAGGGAATGTTTCTCCTTTCTGAAAGTTGTCAAATATACGCTGGTTGTAGTTGAAAATATGGAGTAAGTGCTGCTGAAAACGATGGAGATATTTTTTTCACTCGAAAAATCACTTAACTTTATACAAATTAAGTTTTTCGATTTGGGCGAATGACGTCATTATTGAGCTATAGACCGCGCTGATTGGCTGACAAAGTGGAATTGGCTGAACAAGTCTCTTTCAGCCAATCAGCGGCGGCACTAGCCTAGAACCCATTTTGCAAACTATAAATTGAATTGCTTAAAAACGGCTAGGTTTTGTGGAAAATGACTTAGTATTTTCGGCATTTCAATAACGGATAATGGCTATCGCAGTTAAAAACCGATATAAAGGTGAAACATTCCCTTTAATAATACTTTGAAGCGCTTTGTTTACCCGAGCACTGCAATAGACTGTCTACTGTGGTACGTTTCTGATGTAACATTCGCTAAATGGTACGTGCTTACAAAAACATAGGCGCTCGCTGTGCTGCACGTCAGCATTGTCAATAACTTCGCTGCCGACTTTTTCCAGGTATGTGCGGTGCATCAAGCCAAACAGCAAGAAGCAGGCTCACTGCTACGATGGGCCGCTCGTCCTGGACCAGCTCAAGTACCTGGGCATGCTGGACATCATCAAGATCAGGAAGCAGGGCTTCCCGATCCACCTGCCGCACCTGGAGTTCTGCCAGCGCTATCAGTGTCTGACCGGCCGTCGCTGGCGGCAGCAGAATGCCGCCGAAGGATGCAGGTGAGTCCAGGGTGGAGACTCGCAGATCGTGATGGCACGTTAGTTTCGGTTTGTCATGTGACATTCAGACGAAACGCGATTGCGTGAGCGATGAAGAGTGGAGGTAGACAAATAGTGTTAAGCAGTTGTAGACATATTTTTAGACATTCTTATACAGAGATCGTATACGTATTGCAATACGTGTGTATGCTGTGCGTGGTAACTGACTTCAGGGTGTGTTGTTTGGGTCGATTCCCGGGGCGTCAGCGCACTCTGCGTGTGTTCCTCTGGTCTTCTCTGCCCCCGATCCGGTCCCTTATCCCTTCTCTTACCTCCCGGTCCCTTGTCCCTTCTCTAACCTCCCGGTCCCTTGTCCCTTCTCTAACCTCCCGGTCCCTTGTCCCTTCTCTAACCTCCCGGTCCCTTGTCCCTTCGCTAACCTCCCGGTCCCTTATCCCTTCTCTAACCTCCCGGTCCCTTGTCCCTTCTCTAACCTCAGCGTCTCGTCACCGCAGGCACATCATGAAGCAGCACAACCTGCCGGAGCGGGAGTGGCAGATGGGCAAGACCAAGATCTTCCTGCGGAACTGCGTTCACGAACCGCTGGAAGACAGGCGGTCCGCTCTCGTCTACAAGTCGGCCGTCCGCATACAGAAGATCCACAGAGGCCACGTGCGCAGAAAAGGTGGGGCGTGGTGGCACGGGAAGAGAGAGGACAGAAGTGGGAGAGAGGGGCGGAGAGATTGCGTTGAATGCTCGTTTGAATTTAACCCAGGAGTTTCCGCCGAAACAACGACACAGTTTGGTGACAGAATATGCCACATTTGCTGCCCCCTTCTCATGTACACTTATGTTGCTTCCTCTATGTTGTGTGTTCCTGAACCGGCGAGCCATCCCACTGCACCACTCGTCCTGCTCTTCGCCTCACTCCCTCTTGACTGGCCGTTGACCTGATGTCGACCTTTGCTGCTGATGCAGTACTGTCCGCTAACTGCGTGCTCCGCCGCAGCGTACCGGGAGAAGCTGGAGGCGGTCAAGTGCCTGCAGCGTCACTACCGCGCCAAGCGGCAGCGGCTTCAGTTCCTGCGCCAGCGCCGCGCCGCCATCGTCCTGCAGAGCCACCTGCGCGGCATGTTCGCAAGAGAGGTACGGGGCCGCCGGGATGTGGTTATCTGGGGGTCGAGTGCGGCTTAGAACAGGATATTTAAAGGTTGTTGTTCATGTAGGTCATCCGCAGGTTGGGTGGGACAGTCAAAGGTCGGGTACATTAAAAACGTGGATTAAGCCACTTCACTATCACCTGGAAATTAATTTGTTAAAACTACTATTGTTTTGCTGCGCTAGGCATCTTCAATAACCACTCGAAAGCTGTTGGATTTTTTTGGGATAAATTAAAGCTTTTCGCGACTTCAAAGGTAGTTAACTGAACACCTCCATAATATTTGTTTTCGGCCCGGATCGATGCCGGCTCATACTGCCGCGGATGATCGCCTCTCGTTGCCATAGTAACGACTCTGCGGTTTCCATGGTGACGCGGGGCCCGGTCGTGTTTCAGGTGGCCGTTGCGCTGCGTGAGATGAGGGCTATCGAGGAGGAGAGACAGCGGAGAGAGAAAGTCGAGGAGGAGAAACGAAAGGAGGAGGAGAGGCGCCGAGAACTGGAGGAGCAGGAACGCAAACGGCTTGATGCAGAGGAGAAGTACGTATATCGCTGCAGTTTTTCAGCGAAGCCTTCTCCGCAGGAAAATCTTCCGGTGCGAACGGCATTGCTACGCTCAATCGATTTTCTCGACAGGTTAAAGAAACAGCTTTGCTGATACTTTGAAGAGAGGAACTGAACTCGTGGGATCTTCATTGCCATGCTCAATCGCTTTGCTTTACGCTTCAAAGAAAGAAAGAAACAGCTTTGCTGATTCTTTAATGAAAGGAACTTTGCTTTGCTGTTCAGACTGGACAATCAGAGGCCTGTCGGGGGCCTATCAGGGGCCTGCCAGAGGCCTTTCAGGGGCCGCGCGGTGCCGCGCCTCACGGTCGAGGCGATTCGGTCGTGACCTGGGACGAGAAGAAGCCCCACTGGCCCCGTACCCCGCTTACCCGGCGCCGCGGCCGAGACGGCTATGTTACCGCCACACGGCACTGACCGTTTGGGGGCTTCGCTTCCGATGCCTGGTCGCTTCCGATGCCTGTTCGCTTCCGATGCCCGGTCGCTTCCGATGCCCGCTCGCTTCCGATGCCCGGTCGCTTCCGATGCCCGGTCGCTTCCGATGCCCGGTCGCTTCCGATGCCCGGTCGCTTCCGATGCCCGGTCGCTTCCGATGCCCGGTCGCTTCCGATGCCCGGTCGCTTCCGATGTCCGGTCGCTTCCGATGCCTGGTCGCTTCCGATGCCTGGTCGCTTCCGATGCCCGGTCGCTTCCGATGCCTGGTCGCTTCCGATGCCCGCTCGCTTCCGATGCCTGGTCGCTTCCGATGCCCGGTCGCTTCCGATGCCTGGTCGCTTCCGATGCCCGCTCGCTTCCGATGCCTGGTCGCTTCCGATGCCCGGTCGCTTCCGATGCCTGGTCGCTTCCGATGCCTGGTCGCTTCCGATGCCCGCTCGCTTCCGATGCCCGGTCGCTTCCGATGCCTGGTCGCTTCCGATGCCAGGTCGCTTCCGATGCCCGCTCGCTTCCGATGCCCGCTCGCTTCCGATGCCCGGTCGCTTCCGATGCCCGGTCGCTTCCGATGCCCGGTCGCTTCCGATGCCCGCTCGCTTCCGATGCCCAGTCGCTTCCGATGCCAGGTCGCTTCCGATGCCCGCTCGCTTCCGATGCCCGGTCGCTTCCGATGCCTTGTCGCTTCCGATGCCCGGTCGCTTCCGATGCCCGGTCGCTTCCGATGCCTGTTCGCTTCCGATGCCTGGTCGCTTCCGATGCCCGCTCGCTTCCGATGCCTGTTCGCTTCCGATGCCCGCTCGCTTCCGATGCCCGGTCGCTTCCGATGCCTGGTCGCTTCCGATGCCCGGTCGCTTCCGATGCCCGGTCGCTTCCGATGCCTGTTCGCTTCCGATGCCTGGTCGCTTCCGATGCCCGCTCGCTTCCGATGCCTGTTCGCTTCCGATGCCCGCTCGCTTCCGATGCCCGGTCGCTTCCGATGCCTGGTCGCTTCCGATGCCCGGTCGCTTCCGATGCCCGGTCGCTTCCGATGCCTGTTCGCTTCCGATGCCTGGTCGCTTCCGATGCCCGCTCGCTTCCGATGCCCGCTCGCTTCCGATGCCCGGTCTCTTCCGATGCCTGGTCGCTTCCGATGCCCGGTCGTTTCCGATGCCCGGTCGCTTCCGATGCCCGGTCGCTTCCGATGCCTGTTCGCTTCCGATGCCTGGTCGCTTCCGATGCCCGCTCGCTTCCGATGCCTGTTCGCTTCCGATGCCTGGTCGCTTCCGATGCCCGCTCGCTTCCGATGCCCGGTCGCTTCCGATGCCTGTTCGCTTCCGATGCCTGGTCGCTTCCGATGCCCGCTCGCTTCCGATGCCTGTTCGCTTCCGATGCCCGCTCGCTTCCGATGCCCGCTCGCTTCCGATGCCCGGTCGCTTCCGATGTCTGGTCGCTTCCGATGCCCGGTCGCTTCCGATGCCCGGTCGCTTCCGATGCCTGTTCGCTTCCGATGCCTGGTCGCTTCCGATGCCCGGTCGCTTCCGATGCCTGTTCGCTTCCGATGCCCGGTCGCTTCCGATGCCTGTTCGCTTCCGATGCCCGGTCGCTTCCGATGCCCGGTCGCTTCCGATGCCTGTTCGCTTCCGATGCCCGCGTTGCGCTGACGAGTGCCTCTGATCTGCTTCCAGGCCTCTACCTCCACCCGAACCGCAGCCGAATGGAAGGTGAGTAGGAGCAACACGTGGTGGATACGGTGGGGAGGGTTTGGATGGAGTTTATGCGGCCACACGGCTGCTTGGTTTGGTTGAGAGTAGCGTGCGTTCTGTGTTGTTGTTAACATTATACGGCTATGTTCTCTATATACTCTCCTGAAGATGGTCTACGTGAGCGTTTGTGTTTGTTAAGTGGGCTGTTACTTGAATTTGCATTGTTTGTGATCCCTGGCGTCGTTTCTGAGAATCCAACATAAACATGTGAGTGATGATAAAACAACACAGGTTGTTCTTGGCATTTTTCATTGTTCTATAAGATAAAAGTCCTCTGAAATGACTTTGTAATGTCTCCAAACCAAATTAATATCCTATGAGAAAACTACATTGCATCCCTGGTACACTGCAGCTTAATATGGTATACTCGTGACAGTATACTCGTGCATACGACAGCAGGACTTTTTCACAAATTTACCCCAAAGCCTCTCACACAATTTATTCTCGAAATCCCAGTCAACTTGATTATGTTTACACCAGACTTATCCCACTTATCCCATTATTCAGTTCCGGTAAAGTTCGCGTTATTCGAGTCATTGTCATTTCACTTTCCATTAGCTATCGGCCGCAGGCTGCCCCACTGCCCCAGATGTGGGGTGAAATGGGTTTTTCCCGCAGCTGCTCACATTTAATCCTGACCACGTCGAGCTTCGACGAAGCGGGTGACTGCAGCACACTCAAATTTCACGAGTCTCATAGCCTGATTGTTTCCAATCGCCGTGCCTTGGAAACAATCAGGCTAACGCGAAGTGCCGCAAGTCGACACAGCCTATTGGGATATATTTCCGTCGCTGAATCGTCTCCAAATAGTTTGATAAAATGGAGAGTCCACTCGCAGACTGGTTATTAATACAACTTTTTTTTGGAACGATTCAATCATTATTCATTTTGGAATCTGAATGATTGAATCTCCGTTCGATTCACGAATACAATTTTGAGAATGGATTCCTTCTAATTCAAAGAATCAAAATAAATACTGTAATCGATTCACGTTTGATTCAACATTTAAATATATGAGGTGAATGTATGTCAAATCAATACAAATGGAAACATGCATATATATATTATGATCATCAAAACATTGTTACAGCAATATTATTTCAGTATAAATGAATGTAGCCACTGGGACTGCATGTATTTTCACAATTTACCAGTGCACTTGAATCGTTAAATCTTTTGATTCAATCAGCCTTGATTTGATGCGGGTTTTGATTCAATCACGATTCACGAATCAAAAGATCTGGTGGTGAATCAATTTTGTTTTGATTCAATTAATTTTGATTGAACGATTCCAATCGATTAATAAATCAGTGTCGAATCAATAACAAGTCTTGAGTCCAGGGAGGTAAAGCCCAATAGTTATCCTTCCGTCTGCTAACGCTATACAAACTTTCGCCCCTGATTTGAGCCTGTGTTGTGCAATGTGCTGATCTGTGGCGCCGCTCCTCTCACCATCACTCCGTTCCTCTCACCATCACTCCGTTCCTATCACCATCACTCCGTTCCACTCACGGTTACTCCGTTCCACTCACCATCACTCCGTTCCACTCACCATCAATCCGTTCCACTCACCATCACTCCGTTCCACTCACCATCACTCCGTTCCACTCACCATCAATCCGTTCCACTCACCATCACTCCGTTCCTCTCACCATCACTCAGTTCCACTCACCATCACTCCGTTCCTCTCACCATCACTCCGTTCCACTCACCATCACTCCGTTCCACTCACCATCACTCCGTTCCACTCACCATCACTCCGTTCCACTCACCATCACTCCGTTCCACTCACCATTACTCCGTTCCACTCACCATCACTCCGTTCCTATCACGGTCACTCCGTTCCACTCACGTCACTCCGTTCCACTCACCATCACTCCGTTCCACTCACCATCACTCTGTTCCACTCACGGTCACTCCGTGCCACTCACCATCACTCCGTTCCACTCACCATAACTCCGTTCCACTCACCATCACTCCGTTCCACTCACCATCACTCCGTTCCACTCAACATCACTCCGTTCCACTCACCATCACTCCGTTCCACTCACCATCACTCCGTTCCTCTCACGGTCACTCCGTTCCACTCACCATCACTCTGTTCCACTCACCATCACTCCGTTCCACTCACGGTCACTCCGTTCCACTCACGGTCACTCCGTTTCACTCACGTCACTCCGTTCCACAGGCTGATCCAGAACGACATCGATGAGATGACGGAGATCGCCGACCAGCTGAACCAGAAGCTGTCAGCAGCAGCCGGCGACGGCGAGCGGCCGGCCGGAGGACGCACCAAGTCGTCCGTCTCGGTCGACCTCGACAACCTGTTCTCGTTCCTCAGCGACATGAACTCTGGGCAGAGCAGTGTCGTGAACGAGATCAGGGAGAATCTGGAGGAGCTGGAGCTTACTGTGCTCGGAGAGGTGAGTGGAGTCGAGTGTGGAAAGGTGGAGAAGCTGCAGTGTCATGGAAGGTCGTTAGGCAAGCAGAGGTTGGACGTGGTCTCATGGCAGGGGCTGAAAGTTTGGGGAGAGCAGAAGATGGATGTCATATAACCCTTGCAGTTACGGGGCCCGTAATTCCAAATAAGCATCATAGAGTGCAGATGAGATATTCAGTTCTTGTGGAGCGCTGATATATATATGAGAGGGGAATAGCATGTTTTTGTAGTATGTTGTTTGTCGACTTCTTGTGTGACCAATCGACTTCAACGCAGTCCTGTGTTCTGCTTGTGCTCAGTTTCCAAAGCAGACCATCGCCAGTAAACATGACCATCAATATTCCGACGGCACCGTATTGCCCCTCCCCCCGCGTCTCGCTCGCTCCCTTTCCTGACGTTTGACCGAGCGTTCTCCGTCAGATGGACGAGCTCTCCGAGCGTCGCGCTGCAGTTGCGGAGCCTCCGCGCAGCACATCCACCCCTCCTCTGCCGCCACCTAGTCCCCCACCGGCAGAGGAAGCTGACGAGAAGTGGGACGAAGAAGGAAATTCTCTACCACCCCCGCCGCCGTCACCTCCTCCACCACCTCCACCGCCGCCTGCGGAGGAGATAGAGGAGGATCAGGATCAGGAGCTGATCCTGCCTCCTCCTGGTGAGGAGCTGTACGGCCTGCGCAGCGGCGCGCCGCAGCCGCCACCGATCGAGCTCATTCCCAAGGAGCCCATCTACGAGAGTATCCTGGTGAACAACAAGAAGGCACCGAGCGACCCGGAGCCGGCGCCGCCTGCGATCCCTTCTGTGCCGCCGCCGGGGCCGCCGCCGGGCCTGCCGACCCACCTGGGGGTGGAGAAGGTACAGAGGGCCACGCGGCACCGGCTGCGTAGCGGGTCACCGGCTGGACGGGCGAGACTTGCCAGTCAAGCACAAAGTCCGAGCAGGAGCCGCAACAACAGCACCGGCAACAGCAGGAGGACGTCGGTAAGATGGGAGATAGGCGTGTGGTCGGGCTGAGACTGCAGACGGGAGTGTGCCTGGCTCTCATGTAGCGATGCTAGTGATTATTTCTTTGATACATGGTGCCGTAAGACCACGCCGTCGAAGCGCCTGAAAGCACAAATTACGTTCTCAATTATGTCTTGTCATGGTAGGTTGGGCAAATTATCGCAGTTAGACTTTGAATACGCGATAGACGTGATCTCAAGCTCTCTTGCCGCTGATTTTGGACTATTTAATGTGCATCGCAATCGCGGATTTGGTTTATTTCAACAACAAAAATGGCGACACGGCGTCCTGTTCTCTCCTGGGATTTGTTGGAGCTATTACTGTGCACCATTCCACAGGCGTTGGACAGGCCGTTTTCTGTGTTCCTTTCTTACACTGAACCCTGCCCCTCGCTCTTCCCCCAGCAAGTGTCTGATTATCTCTTTCCCTGGCAGGTGTCTCAGGAGGAAGACGAGCGCGACCTGCGGCGGCGCCAGCGGGTCGAGCGGAAGCTGCAGGAGCTGCAGGAGATCGAACGGCAGGGTGACGCCAAACCCGAGCAGCAGGAGCACTTCGACATGATCGAGTTCGCAGAGACCTACTTCAACATGCACGAGCGCGTGCCCGAGGGTGAGAAGATGGGGACATTGTGCTGATGGCGGTGCCGAGCCCAGTGCCAGCGACGCGCGGTACTTATATTGTCAGATAAAAGCAAATGGATAGTGTTATGCTTGTGGGCATCGATTATAGCAGATGGATACGTACGTTCGTTATTCTTCCCATTCATTCCTATTCATTCATTATCATACATCATTTACTGTAGATTTACTTTCCCTGACGACACTCGACAGTGCTTTCCCTGTTGGTGTTTGTATTGTTCAAGTGAAACGTTTAAGAAGATGATTTCTATATACGGGGAAAGATAGCACAGTACACGACACAGTCGCGACAGCCTTGGTTCACCGCCAGTGATGCTAATCATGATATATGATATCATCTGTCGATCGACACAATGGTGGAATGGTGCGGAAATATGGCACTAATGAGTGTATGGCTGTGTTATCGATCTACCGCTGCACGTCTTCCTGACCCACTGGTTATCATTTGAGGACACGGTGCGCCTCTTTGACAGCTTACGTTCGGGTAGTATACCATACGCTGCCTTTTTACCTACCACATCAATATCTAGTATCACGAGGCATATTTCCCTTTGCTCTGATCACCTCCGTTTGTTCCCTTCACCTCCGCAGGTGCCATCATATCCACGTTGAGTCGGCGAGGGAAGGGTTGCGTGGACTACCTGCCCAAGTATGAGATGATCACCTACACCAAGGTGCCCTGTATTCCCACCTCGCACGTGCACATGTACGACCCTGACGACGTGGACATCGCCTGCGCCATCTTCAAGGTACGCACGCCGGGCTGCCAGCTGGCTCCTCTAGCGCTGTTCGAATGGCACAGACCACTGTTTGATGTTCCGGGCTTGATACGGTATGTTGAGGCCGGGAGGGGGCGCTGCTGGAGCGTTTACGATGATATCGAATGCTATTCGATCTGTGGATGCGTAAGTTTGATATGTGGATGTTGGATGCACAAGTCCAAAATGTCGCACCTGATTCCTTTCACGAAATTTGTCTCTCTGTTTCTCACAGGATTTACAGCAGTATGTCAAGGGTGACATGAAACCAGAGGCCGAGATCAAAACTGTTCAGACAACCGTGCAGCACGGCATCGAAAGGGAAGAGCTCAGGAACGAAATCTACGTACAGGTAAGGAAAAGTAATCTCCCATCCTAACTTAATCCAAAATTAATCAAATCATAAAAATATCCAGATCTAATCGCTGCTTCTTTTGAAGTAGAATATCACATATTGTTTATATCGTATCAGCGATCAGCTCACTTGTCCCCCTCGATGTTGTTGTCATTTGTTCGGCATGCCATTTATCATGGCTTGTGTACAGCGTAATTGGATGCTTGATAGAGTGGCTGATAAATGGTCATCTTCATCATATAGGCCTGTGGGCGTCCTCCCCATTATTTCTGTCGATCCGTATGGGAGTCATAAAAGACAGCCTGGCCGCTGCTCTAACTGTGTCTGATCTCTCCACAGTGTATCCGACAAATCACCAACAACCCCGTGCAGGAGTCGTTAGACAGGGTCTGGCTGCTTCTCTCGCTCTGCGTCGTCTCGTTTCCGCCCGGTAAAATACTGTTCAAGGTAAGTTACATCCATCGATTCGACTATAGATGTACAATATATACTGCAGAACGGCTAGTTTAGTACTACCAACCATTAATGAGTCGGGTGAATACTATTTATTCACATATAATGCTGTTAATACCATTAATAGGGCGCTTGATAGCCTCAACGCGCTGAAGCGCCCCCCCCCCCCCACAAAACAAAAACAACCACACATAATACCATTAATATTGTGTGTATAACTGACGGCAACCTCATAAGGTTGGTATTGTTGATACCGAGGCCGAACAACTACTATCTCCTAGCCCAATAATTACCACATACTGACCGCGTTCTGAAGCCTATTTATAACAGCCGTTTCGTTTTGTGACGCTGTGACCAATGCTAACCCGGCCTGTCGCCCGTCGCCAGTACTTTGTGAGTTTCCTGCGCAAGTCCCAGTACTCTTCTGACAGTCGTGCGCTGCAGTATGTCCAGTGGTGCCTGGACAACTGCAAACATTCGCACGTCACCTGCAGAAAGAACCCGCCGAGCACGGTGGAGATCACGGTCAGTTACAGGGGCCAGGTCCGGTCCGTCCTGCTGCTGCTTTGGAGAGCAGCAGTGGGCTATTTTGAACACTGAATCAAATGATGGACAGTTAGTGGCTAAGTGATATTCTACTGCGTTTGTACATTTCATGTGAAATAGTTATTTTGTGAGTTACAGGGTAATCTACTTCTTAATAAATTTATTTTAGCTAGAGGTGAATAATGTAAACCAACCCGGAGTTGTTGTTACGTTTTGTTACGTATGCTTGCTGTTTTCGTAACTTAAAATCATATTTTCGGATTGCCATAGCCAATTTCTATTAATTTCTCCATATCATCCCTCTGAGCTCGATGGATCCCTTTCCTTGATTCATTCATTCATTGATACTGATTCCCATGCATTGACCCGTGCTGACTGGCTGCCGTTCTACGTGCCAGGCGATGAAGCGGCTGGGCACCATCGTCTGTCGCTTCTTCTTCATGGACGGCATGACGAAGGCGGTGGACGTGCACCCGATGGACACAGCCGCCGACGCCATGTCCAAGATCGCCGACAGGTGCGTGCTGCCGCGGGGCAGAAGCGACGTCTGTCCGGCTGCTCCAGTGACGGCGACAATTCAGAGGCAGTGATGGTGATGATTCTGCAGCTGTTTAGTGGTCTGTCGGTCACGATTTCCTGCCGGGTGGCCGTCAGAGGCAGTGATGGTGATAACTCTGCAGCTGTTTAGTGGTCTGTCGGTCACGATTTCCTGCCGGGTGGCCGTCAGTGACAGTGATGGTGTTGATTCTGCAGCTGTTTGGTGGTCTGTCGGTCACGATTTCCTGCCGGGTGGCCGTCAGTGACAGTGATGGTGATGACTCTGCAGCTGTTTAGTGGTCTGTCGGTCACGATTTCCTGCCGGGTGGCCGTCAGTGACAGTGATGGTGATGACTCTGCAGCTGTTTAGTGGTCTGTCGGTCACGATTTCCTGCCGGGTGGCCGTCAGTGACAGTGATGGTGTTGATTCTGCAGCTGTTTAGTGTTCTGTCGGTCACGATTTCCTGCCGGGTGGCCGTCAGTGACAGTGATGGTGATGACTCTGCAGCTGTTTAGTGGTCTGTCGGTCACGATTTCCTGCCGGGTGGCCGTCAGAGGCAGTGATGGTGTTGATTCTGCAGCTGTTTAGTGGTCTGTCGGTCTCGATTTCCTGCCGGGTGGCCGTCAGTGACAGTGATGGTGATGACTCTGCAGCTGTTTAGTGGTCTGTCGGTCTCGATTTCCTGCCGGGTGGCCGTCAGTGACAGTGATGGTGGTGATTCTGCAGCTGTTTAGTGGTCTGTCGGCCTCGATTTCCTGCCGGGTGGCGGGTGGAAACATGGGTCATGGGTTTGCGACCTTCCATTACACTTAGAAGACGTGTGGTTATGTGATAATTTATCATTATATTATGTGATCTATATATTGTTATCTATATACTGTTGTTCTTTCTCGTATATAACACGTCACCAAGCTAGGTATGTTGTTGCTCTGTATACGGGTAATGCATGCCGCCATACGGAACATTGTATGCACCCCAGGCGCCGTATGACTGCAGTACTCGGAGCGTCATAAAACCCAAGCCATCACCATCGTATAAGCCGACATATTCGACCCAGTGGTTCACCTCACCTCTGCTCGGTGTCCAGACCACATTGCACTGACTCTGGCGTCCGTATGGCAGGATCGGCCTCTGGAACCTGGACGGCTGGGCCGTGTTCCAGGCCACCGCCGAAGGGGAGCACCACGTCAAGTCGCACGAGTATCTCTATGACGTCATCGCGTCCTGGGAAATGTGAGTCTCAGATAGAAGAGTCGAAGGTCGACACAGTTTGACAGCGAGCAGTCACCAGGATCCAGCGATTCGCCCTGCCGTTCATGTTTTGCATGACCTTTCATGACATTTGGAGTCACTCTGCGGTCACCATTAGTGCGATTTCTGAACATTTAATTAAAGAAAGATACTTGTATCAGAGCTATCCCTCTCTGGGGGTGTTGCCTTCGTGGCAAATTAATAAAGACCGAACGCTTAGAGTGGTCTTAGCGGTACCTTCGATCATTGGGCGGCGACATTGTGTGTATACCGGCACATTCACCCTGACAGAGTTATGTTTCTTCAACGCCAGGTGTCGCTTCCCCTTTGACCTCTGACCCTACTCACCTCCTCCACCACCCCTCTTACCCCCTGACCTCTCTGACCCTCTGACCTGACCTCTGACCCCTGTGACCCCTGTGACCCCTGTGACCCCTGTGACCCCACTGCCCTCTGACCCCTCTGACCCCTCTGACCTCTCTGACCCCTGTAATCCCCCTGACCCCTCTGACCCCCTGACCTCTCTGACCCCCTGACCTCTCTGACCCCCTGACCTCTCTGACCCCTGACCTCCTGACCTCCTGACCCCTCTGACCCCTGTAATCCCCCTGACCACTCTGACACCCTGACCTCTCTGACCTCTCTGACCTCTCTGACCCCCTGACCTCTGACCCCTATGACCCCTGACCTGCCCCTGTGACCCCTCTGACCCCTGACCCCCTGGCCCCTCTGACCCCTGACCCCCTGACCCCTGTGACCCTGTCTCTGACTCCCCCACCTCCCTCTGCAGTGAGAAGCAGCAGCGGTCGACGCGCTCGGCGGAGTCGCCAGCGAACTCCCCGATGCTGCGTCGACAGTCCGCCGTTGGCGTCGGCGCCGGCGAGAACCGCTTCATCTTCAAGAAGCGGCTCTTCAAGGCCACCAGGGAGATCCCCAGCGACCCGGTGGAGGTGCACATGCTCTACTCGCAGGCCGTCTACTCGGTGGTGCAGGTACGGACGTTACACGTTCCCGCATTGAATTGGCATAGCAGAGAGGTGCCAGATGGCCTCGGCAGCAGCTGCGGTGCCCCTATGCTCTCTCACATTTCCCAATGCGCTCTCGTGCAGCGGTATGTATATTTGCAGTTGTCGGTAAATATGCATTGTGTTATTGAGTTTTCCGAAATATATATAAAACAAATGCATTGTGTAGAACTATACATTTTCAACTTCCTCTTTTGTCATGATTTCCTAGACTTATTTTGATGTTTCATTTATAACGGAAATGTTAACATTATCAGCCGTCGCACGGGTGATAGAAGTGGGAAGAGAGGGAAGTGATTCTCTCAGTTTTGTCCGTCCCTGTAGCTCAGTTGGGAGAGCGCTGGGCTTCTGACCTCACACGGTAGTGGCAGCCCGGGTTCGAGTCGCTTCGGCGCTCGCTACTTGCCCCTGACTGGGATGGCCTGTGGCCGGTGGCAGCGGTCGCACTCAAGGTCAGGTGACGTCAGAGGGCGGGGCGGACCGTGTCCAGGTATGTCGGGCACGTACAAACTTTCGCTTCTAAATTCCGACGGACGCCAGGAATTTCTTGATCGGGTGGTGGGGTCAGGGCCTGCGCAACACGCTATGCTTAGCGCGAGGCCTGGCCTCGAAAATCCACCCATTCAAAAACATTCGGACTAAATTTATTTATAAAAAAAACTTAGTGTGGTCAGACTGAAAGTTCGGCATGTCGTTGGATGGTCCTGACATCTACCGGCTGTTTCAGAGTGACAATTTGCCGGTGAGCGAGAAGGTGGCGCTGCAGCTGGCCGGCCTGCAGTCACAGGTCCTGTTGGGCGACCCGAAAGACAAGTACGACCACTACTCAGACGTGGGCACCTTCCTGTCACAGCGGATCGCCTCCACCAAACGGCGACCTGATTGGGTAAGTCGTCGGGACAGGAGGGGAAGGAGCGCGGAAGAGGGTCAGGTCATGGTTAGACAGTGTTGGCTTGGTGGAGGTGGACGGTGGTCATATCTCGGTTGACGGCGACAAGGGTGACTTGGTGGGAGGCAATTGAGTCGTGGGGTCGTTGGTCGTGATTGGTGGGGCTGGTTACACGAAAAAGCCAAGGTTGCTAGTGGAATGATTTGAAAAGCCTTTGATGCTGAATGTTCGTCTTTGTAATTTGTATCGACCTGATCATATGTCTTGACACTTTATTTCGTTTCATTATTTTACTGCTTCCGATAATGAATTGAGATTGTTTACCTATGTTTCATACCACATACCGATACATGCGGTGTATTGGCGTTGTACTGCTTCTACACGACGTGACGTATGCCGTTTCACCCATTACAGAAGCTCCCTGTTTAACCTCCTACTAACATCTCCTTCATCTTTCAGGTGCCGATCATTGCGCACGCCCACCACCAGTACGGCACCGGCAAGTCCGACCTGGTGGCCAAGATCTGGTACCTGTCGTGTGTGATGCAGTACCCGGTCTGGGGCACCACTCAGTTCCCAGTCAAGTACAAAGGCTACTGGCCGTACGGTGAGGCCGGCGCGGGATGTAGAGGGCGTGCTGGCCCTACGGTGAGGCCGGCGCGGGATGTAGAGGGCGTGCTGGCCCTACGGTGAGGCCGGCGCGGGATGTAGAGGGCGTGCTGGCCCTACGGTGAGGCCGGCGCGGGATGTAGAGGGCGTGCTGGCCCTACGGTGAGGCCGGCGCGGGATGTAGAGGGCGTGCTGGCCCTACGGTGAGGCCGGCGCGGGATGTAGAGGGCGTGCTGGCCCTACGGTGAGGCCGGCGCGGGATGTAGAGGGCGTGCTGGCCCTACGGTGAGGCCGGCGCGGGATGTAGAGGGCGTGCTGGCCCTACGGTGAGGCCGGCGCGGGATGTAGAGGGCGTGCACTACACTGGTCGCTCTCTGTCGGAACGGTTAAATGTGAAATAAAATTAAAATGTGTATTGAAATTGGAACTCGTTGCTGAGCAAAGTTTGTAGCTCGGGTAGTGGGCTCCACAATCTGATATTGCGTGATCAGATCGCGTAGGCATGGCGCGGTCCTTTCCGCGTTTGGACTTGATCTGATCATGACCGGCCGCCGCCAACGACTGCGGGTTGTTTAAGTCTGGGACGCAACACGAGCTGTACCGAATTCGAATCGACTCAAACATCACCTCTTCAGGGGGAAAGTGGAGTCAAGTAAGATCGTACTGTGCTAAAGGGTGATTTCTGAAACATCTCCCTGTTCTTCCATCCGGCCAGCCCCTGACCCTCCCCCCCCCCCCCCCTCCCTCCGGCCCGGCAGGAAACAACCTCAACATGGGCATCAACTGTGAGGGCATCCTGCTGATCCGTCCTGACGACAAGTACGTCATCGTCGAGTTCCCGTACAGCGACGTCGAGTCGATCCTCCTGGATCCCTCGGACGACTTCATCACAATCAACCTGCACCGTAACCACGACGCGCAGAGAGTGTTCGTGTTCGAGGCGCGCTGGCGGGACGAGATGGGTGCGCTGATCGCAAGCTACTCGCCAGAGCACGCCTCCTGGATCAAAGAGGTGGACAACATCAGCCGCAGGGTCAGTACTGGACATAGAGGTGGGCAGCGGCAGACGCAGGGTGGGTACTTCGGATACAGGTAGGCAGCGACAGACACGAGTTCGACCCAGCGATAAGCAACGGAAGACGTATGGTGAGTACTGTGGATAGACTACGAACACAGACTGCAAACAAACAACCATAACCTGAGAGGCTATTGTTGCTGGTTTATTCATATTGATAGTTTTGCAACGCCAATCTGAGTATACTGTCGTTATATTTGTCGTTAATATCTGACGAAACTCATTGTATAGGTGCTGTTAACGACAAAACTTATCACCTGATAATCGCTTGGTGCAGATTTGCACGTTAAACTTGGACCTTTTGCTAAAACACTCTTAAAAAATAGCTTTAAGTAACGACTAGAACTATGTTGTATATTCGGCCATTTTAAATAGAAATTAAGCATCCGCGATAGCTTATCCTCACGCTGCTGGAAATGAAACACAAGCACTGCTGTGGCGTATGTCGACTTGAAAGTGTTGTTGGTTTGTGTGCTCGGCTGACGGGTCACTGGTCTGTGTTTGCAGGTTCAGCACATCACGAACGATGACCGGATTCGGCTGCACTACAACGGGCTGACGGGGCACTGGTCTGCGTTTGCAGGTTCAGCACATCACGAACGATGACCGGATTCGGCTGCACTACAACGGGCTGACAGGGCACTGGTCTGCGTTTGCAGGCTCAGCACATCACGAACGATGACCGGATTCGGCTGCACTACAACGGGCTGACAGGTCACTGGTCTGCGTTTGCAGGTTCAGCACATCACGAACGATGACCGGATTCGGCTGCACTACAACGGGCTGACGGGTCACTGGTCTGTGTTTGCAGGTCCAGCACATCACGAACGATGACCGGATTCGGCTGCACTACAACGGGCTGACGGGTCACTGGTCTGTGTTTGCAGGTCCAGCACATCACGAACGATGACCGGATTCGGCTGCACTACAACGTGTTGCAGTGTCGGCGGAACCTGGTCGACGCAGACATGGTCCGCAAACCCGTGGACGCTGCCGCCTCCAACTTCTTCAAAAACACACTCAGGAGGTATGAAGAGTTGGCTCGGGGAAATCGACTGCAATGAATGCGTGACAAATGTTCTCAGCATGGAAGTGTGTGGGATCCGGCGTGTTTAGCTGATAACTCACCTAACCTAACCTTGATATTTGAATCCTGCCTGACATTGGCCTACCACGCCTGCGGCACCTCCTCGGGACCAACAGAGCTCTTCGTGAGATTGACCATTCTATCCCTTTACAACGTTCCGTATCCCGTTATTTAAGGGCTCGAGATTAGACCTATATTCCGACAGAATGCATCGCTTGTTGGACAGCAAACGCCCGCCTTTCAATTTGTTCGCTGTAGATTCTGAGCGTTTCAAGTGAGAAGCATCGTAGGCTCAAAACATGCGTCTGGTACCCCAGTGGTAGCGGCACTCTGCATCCCACAATCATGATTTTCTTCTGAGAGATAAAGTGATTTTGACAACAGAAACCATGGGCGCCACATAGCCTAGTAGCTGCGGCGCCCTTAACCCTCGCCCGACGTGCACCTTTCTCACCTTCGCCCTACAGGGGGGGGGGGGGGGGGGCGGACGGACACCCCCCTGTTAACTTCCAAACCAAGCAACTTAGAGCAATGCGGTAAGAATGCTGCCTGTCATGAGAGGAATCTAACAGTATGCGATTTTTAGGTTTCAGTTCAACGGGTGACCTTCCAGGTCAAGTGAATGACCTAAGATCGACCACGTCCACAAATAGCGATTGTACAGGGCGCTTAGTATAACTTCCGAACGGAGGGAGATAGAGAGACACCGTACAAAGTAACGTGTTGCCTGTCATAAGGAAAATCCAAAGTCATCCACTTTTTTTTTGCATCTAGGTCAACTGGTGACCTTTGGGGTCAGGTCAATGGCCCTTTGGGTTCTGACATGACCTTGGCGAAAAGGTCATAGGTCACGATCTAATAGTCGTATACACTTCACATTTTGATAGGGTACGTATCATTGTAAACTCAGCTACTGAAAATGTCAGCAACATGCGCCGCACGTGTAAAATGTTATTCAAGAAAAACCTCGGGGGGGGGGGGGGGGGGGGGCTGTCAGTGCCCCCCGTAGGGCGAGGGTTAAACCCAAATCATCATCATCAACAGAAACCAATAGATGCAATATTTCAGGGAGCAAGTAGTAGCATACAGTTACACGTAGTAGTATACAGTTACACGTAGTAGCATACAGTTACACGTAGTAGCATACAGTTACACGTAGTAGCATACAGTTACAAGTAGTAGCATACAGTTACACGTAGTAGCATACAGTTACACTTAGTAGCATACAGTTACACGTAGTAGCATACAGTTACACGTAGTAGCATACAGTTACACGTAGTAGCATACAGTTACAAATAGTAGCATACAGTTACAAGTAGTAGCATACAGTTGCAAGTAGTAGCATACAGTTACAAGTAGTAGCATACAGTTACAAGTAGTAGCATACAGTTACAAGTAGTAGCATACAGTTACAAGTAGTAGCATACAGTTGCAAGTAGTAGCATACAGTTGCAAGTAGTAGCATACAGTTACACGTAGTAGCATACAGTTACACGTTGTAGCATACAGTTACACGTAGTAGCATACAGTTATAAGTAGTAGTATACAGTTACACGTAGTAGCATACAGTTACAAGTAGTAGCATACAGTTACACGTAGTAGCATACAGTTACACGTAGTAGCATACAGTTACACGTAGTAGCATACAGTTACACGTAGTAGCATACAGTTACACGTAGTAGCATACAGTTACACGTAGTAGCATACAGTTACACGTAGTAGCATACAGTTACAGTGCCTCAATTATCGGATAGTGGATGCAAATTGAGCTTCAGAGAAAACCGTACTTTGTTGACGGACTAGGTTTGAAAATATAGTGTAAACCTGTCTTCCACTTAATACCATTAATTATGAGACTGTTAAAAATGGTTAAAATTGTTACAAATTGTGCACAAAATGATCAATAACGTGTCAAAGTATTGATTTTAGTGCCAAAATGAATTAATAAAACACACCACTAAAGTAAAATTTATATTAAATATTTTGGCACCAAATTTTAATGCCAAAATGAAGCAGAATTATTCAAATGAGTTATTATTAAATGAATGTCTGTTTTAATAATTAATTGTGGCACTAAAATAAATACTTGGCATGCTATTGATAATTTTTACCAAATGTTTAACAATCATGTCCTTCATGCTAACCATCCAAATAATAAATTATGCGACTGTCAGGGGTCTCGGAACCAGCCTTCTCCGTGAGTAATCCCGGTCAGTCCTGGATAATCGTTTGTGTTCGTTTAGCGTCACGGTGGTCGTGCTAATGCGTCCGGATCCGATATAATCCTACTCTGACGGCTCCGATGCTGCCAGGCCGAGGCATTTTGCGTTATGCCCGTCTATGTCGGGCAGTGTCTGGTCTCAGCATTGGACATGTCCAGCATCTGTCCACCTGCGCTATATTGGCTGCGTTTTTATACATGTATATGGGTAGCATCACATACGTGATATTTGTAATGCCCGTTGTTAACGCATTTGGTCAGCTAATTCCGCTCTAAGTTTCTAAGTTATACGAAGTCAGACCTTCCGTCTTCGTGGCGGCATGGTCTTTGACGCGAAACGGCATTGACGTATGTGGGCAGACAATCCAATGAGATACCTCTAGACCCAGTCCATAGGCAAAGCTCAGTCTTCCCTGGAGCTATTTTCCTGTAATACCAGTAAGGCTCCGTAGTTGGCGATGAACGAGCGAGCGCGAAGGAAATGTATGGGCAATTTCAACTCGATCGAGCAAGTAGTTTCTGAGATACAAAAAGGGTACGCACGTGCGCACGTGCAGAAGCACCCCACCCCTGACTTGTGGGAAAGTGGCGGCTGAGAGGTCCCTAACCACGCACAGAATTTGAACACAATCGGCTCAGCCGTTCCTGATATATAGAATAGGGGTGTGCACGTGCGCACGTGCAGAGGCACCCCACCCCTGACTTGTGGGAAAGTGGCGGCTGAGAGGTCCCTAACAACACACCAAATTTGAACACAATCGGCTCAGCCGTTGCGGAGTTATTGCGAGGAAACACCTTCCAACACCCCTCACGCGGCACGCGCCACGCGCAGTGGTAGTCACCCACGTGAGTCGGCACTGGTCTCCAAATAGGGTAGGTTGGATGGGGCTGCTCAGCAAAGAAGCCCGCTTGTCAATCGGACGTGCGGTTGCAGAGATATTAGCTTGTCAAAAGCGTCGCCACGGGTCGGGCCGGGCCGGGTCTGGTCGGGCCCCTCGTATTCAGATTTTTCCCATACACCACGGAAAGACGAGCGAGCGCCTTAATCACATCTACCGGTCTCCTTTTTTCACCGTAACTTTACCTCCAAAACACAGTTGAAAATTGCTGATTGTCGAACGTGTAGTGCACGTGCCCCTGGCGTGAAACGTTTTTTTTTCTCGAGTCTACGACGCTAGGGCTCCTCGCATGAAATGCATAGAACCTGCCGCCAACGCTCTGGCAGCCAACATACTAAGCAGCAAGCACGTGCTGTGCAGCCAAAGATGCATTTTGTCATAATACGCCAGGCCTGAACCTTTCTGGCGAGCGTTGTCGCCGATGCCACCGACAATTCGATGCCAAATTATCATACTATTTTGCGATCCCGCTAGGCGCTAACCGACTGTATGCCAGATTTCCTGCGTGTAGCCAAACGGACGTGGGAAAATTGTATATTTCTGGATAACATCTGTGCGAACGCTTATAATTTTTTGTATAAATATTGCTTTCTCCTTCGTCGTAGAAATTCCTGTTAGAATCTCAAACGTTCCAGAAAGCCCACTCCATTACATAATTGTATTTTCGAAAAATCAGAATCTTATCAGTCTTATTCCACACAGCCATTCAAACAATGAACCAATGTCCACTGAGCCCACCGACAGACACTGAGTTGATCCGTTCTCCGGCCGGGTCCGGCATCTTGTCTGACATCTTCTCCCCGGCTGTGCCGCAGGTTCAACAAGGCCAAGCTGGAGAAGCTGCGGCAGACAGCGCCGGGCGGCGGCGGCGCGGCGGACGGCACCGACGCCTACAAGGGCTTCGACCGGGCGTTCTGGGGCTTCTGCCGGCAGCCGATCACACAGAGTTTGACGAAGATCTCCGAGCCGGAGACGGAAGAGACGGCAGTGCAGATATTCCAGGCGGTGCTTATGTTCTCCGGCCTGCTGCACAGCGGTCAGTGCGATCAGAGGGTTCTCAGGTGGTTCTCAGGTGGTTCTCAGGTGGTTCTCAGGTGGTTCTCTGGTGGTTCTCGGGTGGTTCTCTGGTGGTTCTCTGGTGGTTCTCTGGTGGTTCTCTGGTGGTTCTCAGAGGGTTCTCAGGTGGTTCTCAGATGATTATCTGGCGGTTCTCAGGTGGTTCTCAGGTGGTTCTCATGTGGTTCTCAGGTGATTCTCATGTGTTTTTCAGGTGGTTTTCAGGCGGTTCTCAGATGGTTGTCAGATGATTCTCATGTGGTTCTCAGGTGGTTCTCAGGTGGTTCTCAGGTGGTTCTCAGATGAGTATCATGTGGCTCTCAGGTGGTTCTCAGAGAGTTCGCAGGTGGTGATGGTTATACGGTCTGATACACACATGTGGTTCTCAGGTGGTTCTCAGGTGGTTCTCAGGTGGTTCTCAGAATGATATATCATGTGGCTCTCAGGTGGTTCTCAGAGAGGTTCGCAGGTGGTGATGGTTATACGGTCTGATACACAGCGATTAGTGTACAGTGTGTGACTAGCTTTACTGTGCCTGTGGTAACGACGTTTAAATAAGATGGGGGGGGGGGGAGGGGGAGATACACATATTGTATAGTAAGTTAAAGACATTCAGCACCCGCCTGCAGTAGATAGTTCGCGTTCCACGGGCGGGCTTACAGTTGGTGGTGGCTTGTTATGTAACTTCAAAACGAAAAAAAAAAACGCAAGAAGTCCGCAAAATGTCCATCTCAGACTTCCATCTTTCCTCTCTCTCTCTCTCTCTCTCTCTCACTCTCTCTCTCCTCAAATCTTCTCTCGTCTTCTCATCTCCTCTCTCTCTCCTCTCCTCTCTCTCTCTCCTCTCTCCTCTCTCTCATCTCTCTCTCTCTCTCTCTCTCTCTCACTCTCTCTCATCTCTTCTCTCTCTCTCTCTCTCTCTCTTCTCTCTCTCTCTCTCTCTCTCTCTCTCTCTCACTCTTCTCTCTCTCTCTCTCTCTCTCTCTCTCTCTCTCTCCTACTCTCTTCTCTTCATCTCTCTCATCTCTCTCTCTCTCTCTCTCTCTCACGCTCTCTCTCTCTCTCTCGCTCTCTTCGCTCTCGCTCTCGCTCTCGCTCTCTCCTCGAGCTTTTCGTGGAGGACGCTATTTATTTGATTTTCCTTTCTTCGGAAAATGAGCCGCGGTTCCGGTAGTATCCATATTGACCGGGGCCAAGTCATACACGTGAGGCCTAGATATCCATGTATCGATGAAACGTGACTTGACATTATACGTCAGTCGGGGAAATCCGTGTACCGGCGGATAGTTATTGCTCCTTCTGTTCGCTGACTGTACTTTCTACGGACATCTCCGGACACTGTCTGTGTCTCGCCTCTCTGACCGGATCTCCGTGTGTGTGTGTGTGTGTGTGTGTGTGTGTGTGCCCCACAGATCAGCTGTCTGAGAACTCGACCGACGAGAACAACGTGCGTCTGGTGCAGGGGATTATATCGACCGGGCCATGAGAGAACGAGACGCGCTGCTGAATGAACTCACTCTGCAGCTCATCAAACAGACCACCGGTGAGAGAACAACAGACAGACCAACCGGTGAGAAACATCAAACAGACCACCGGTGAGAACATCAACAAACAGACCACCGGTGAGAACATCAAACAGACCACCGAGTGAGAACATCAAACAGACCACCTGTGAGAACAACAGACAGACACACGGTGAAAGGAACAGACCAACGGTGAGAAAAACAGACAGTCCACCTGTGAGAAGAAAAACAGACAGTCCACCGGTGAAAGGAACAGACCACCGGTGAGAACAACAGACAGACCACCTGTGAGAACAACAGACAGACCACCGGTGAGAACATCAAACAGACAACCGGTGAGAACAACAGACAAGACCACCTGTGAAACAAGAACAGACCCACCGGTGAGAACATCAAACAGACCACCGGTGAGAACAACAGACAGACCACCTGTGTGAAAAGAACAGACTACTGTTGAGACAAACAGACAGACCACATGTGAGAACAACAGACAGACCACCGGTGAGAAAGGAACAGACCACCGGTGAGAACAACAGACAGACCACCGGTGAAAGGAACAGACCACCGGTGAGAGAAAAGCAGGACAGACCCACCTGTGAAAAAGAACACAGACCACTGGTGAGAAAAACAGACAGACCACCGGTGAGAAAAACAGACAGACCACCGGTGAGAAAAACAGACCATCGGCGAGAAAAGCAGACCGACTACCGGTGAGAAAAACAGACCACCGGTGAGGAAAAAACAGACCGACCACCTGTGAGAAAAACAGACAGTCCACCGGTTGAAAGGAACAGACCACCGGTGAGAAACAACAGACAGACCCACCGGTGAGAACATCAAACAGACCACCGGTGAGAACATCAAACAGACCACCGGTGAGAACCATCAAACAGACCACCGGTGAGGAAAAACAGACCGACTACCGGTGAGAAAAACAGACCACCGGTGAGAAAAAACAGACAGTCCACCTGTTGAGAAAAAACAGACAGTCCACCGGTGAAAGGAACAGACCACTGGTGAGAACAACAAGACAGACCACCGGTGAGAACAGATCATCAAAACAGACCACCGGTGAGAACAACCAGACAGACCACACCTGTGAAAAGAAACAAGGCCACACTGGTGAGAAAAACAGACAGACCACCGGCAGAGAACATCAAACAGACCACCTGTGAGAACAACAGACAGTCCACCCTGTGAGAACAACATACAAGACCACCGGTGAAAAGAACAGACTACTGTGAGACAAACAGACAGACCACATGTTGAGAACAACAGACAGACCACCCGGTGAAGGAAAGAACAGACCACCGGTTGAGAACAACAGACAGACCACCGGTGAAAAGAACAGACCACCCGGTGAGAAAAACAGACAGACCACCTTGTGAAAAGAACAGACTACCGAGTGAGAAAAAGACAGACAGACCACGCGGTGAGAAAAACAGACCATCGGTGGAGAAAAGCAGACCGACTACCGGTGAGGAAAAACAGACCACCGGTAAGAAAAACAGACCGACCACCTGTGAGAAGAACAGACCACCGGTGAGAAAAACAGACCATCGGTGAGAAAAACAGACCATCGGTGAGGAAAAACAGACCACCCGGTGAGAAAAACAGACCGACCACCTGTGAGAAGACAGACTACCGGTGAGAAAAAACAGACAGACCACCAGTGAGAAAAAACAGACCATCGGTGAGAAAAACAGACAGACCACAGGTGAGAAAGACAGACCATCGGTGAGAAAACAGACAGACAGGACTACCGGTGAGAAAAACAGACCATCCGGTGAGAAAAAACAGACCATCAGGTGAGAAAAACAGACCATCGGTGAGAAAAAACAGACCATCGGGTGAGAAAAACAAGACCACTCAGTGAGAAAAACAGACCATCGAGGTGAGAAAAACAGACCATCGGTGAGAGGAGGCAAGGGAATCTGAGCCGCCCCAGCGCAATCCGGCGTCTCAGACTTGTGATGCATATCCGGCAACCAGAGGACCGCAAAATAGCAGATGTTTGCCCAGTACGGGTTCACCATGACGACTATCCAGTTTGTGTTGGATACGGGATACGGAAGAAGGCGGAAGGTGGGAGGCTGGAGGGGATACGGGATACGGAAGGTGGGAGGCTGGAGGGGATGACAATTAAGCAGTATTTTCTTTGCATTGCAGCGGTGTGCGAGGTTGTTGGCTATATATTGGACAATTCGAGGACACCGTTCTTTTCATACCCCAGTAGTGGAGCGTACGATAACTGTATATTCCCTTTGCATAACCTCGTTTTTCTCTGATGAATTTATGGTCGCATAATGTCTTCTCTGGGTTTACCATTGATTTGATAATACGTTTCTTCAGTGTTTCAATAGGCCATCTAAAGGTAACCATGCCTTTATATGCAACCAGCAAAAATGAATTTGGTTCCTTAACCAGGAAAACAAAAATTGTCATGTTTCTCAATCCCCACTACGACCGGTCGATTTGAACTGTCGCCGGCCTCCGTGCTGACGCTCTGCCTGTACGGCTGCCCCTACAGATCATCCTGACCCGAACTCTCGGGTGAACCGGCGCCACTGGTCCCTGATGGCCCTTCTCTGCTCCACGGTGGTCCCGTCGTGTCACCCGACCAAGAAGTACCTGGCCGCACACCTGACCAAGTGCGCCAGCGACTATGTCACCGAGGGAGGGCAAGTACGCCCGCTTCGCAGAGAAGGTCAGTCCTCTCTATGTCATCCGAGAGGGGCTAAGTACGCCCG
The DNA here is from genome assembly GCA_036785665.1 of Chirona hameri. Classification (NCBI taxonomy): domain Eukaryota; kingdom Metazoa; phylum Arthropoda; class Thecostraca; order Balanomorpha; family Balanidae; genus Chirona; species Chirona hameri. The sequence goes on from JAXIVJ010001724.1 coordinate 124,733, forward strand.
CTTCGCAGAGAAGGTTCAGTCCTCCATATGTCACCGAGGAGGGCAAGTACGCCCGCTTCGCAGAGAAGGTCAGTCCCTCATATGTCACAGATGAGGGCAAGTACACCCGCTTCGCAGAGGTCAGTCCTCCTATGTCACCGAGAGAGGGGGCAAGTACGCCCGCTTCGCAGAGAAAGGTCAGTCCTCCTATTGTCACCGAGGGAGGGCAAGTACGCCCCGCTTCGCAGAGAGAAGGTTAGTATGTCGCAGTACGCCCGCTTCACAGAGAAGGTTAGTATGTCGCAGTACGCGCCCGCTTCGCAGAGAAGGTCAGTCCTCCTATTGTCACAGAGGAGGGCAGGACAAGTACGCCTCGCTTCGCAGAGAAGGTCAGTCCTCCTATGTCACAGCGGAGGGCAAGTACGCCCGCTTCGCAGAGAAGGTCAGTCCTCCTATGTCACAGAGGAGGGCAAGTAACGCCCGCTTCGCAGAGGTCAGTCCTCCTATGTCACCGAGGAGGGCAAGTACGCCCGCTTCGCAGAGAAGGTCAGTTCCTCCTATGTCACCAGAGGAGGGCAAGTACGCCGCTTCGCAAGAGAAGGTTAGTATGTCGCAGTACGCCCGCTTCGCAGAGAAGGTCAGTCCTCCTATGTCACCGAGAGGAGGCAAGTAGTACGTCCTTCTTCGTTGTCCGGAGGCGCCCTTGAACAGCAAATCATCATATCGCGCACCACCTTTTTGCATTGCCTTCTGTCGTCTGTATTATCATCTGTCGAGGTCGGCAGTTACAGACCCTGTCCCTGCTCCCTGTGTGGATCTCCTAACACCCCGCTCTCTCTGCCCCTCAGTGTATGCACAAGACCATCAACTGCCGGCGGCGGCAGGGCAGTGGCCGCCGTCTCGACAGGAGGTGCTCTGTACGGTGAAACTGCCGGCCGATCCATGCACGCTTTCACTTTATGGACGGACAGTTTCCACAGCGTGGAGTTCGAGGGCGGCCGCCACGGCTGGCGAGGTGCTCCAACTTGTGAAGGAGAAGATCGGCCTAAAGCCGAGCGGCAGAGGTACGGTAGTACGGCCCACCGACCGCCAGGCGGCTCTGCGTGTCGCCTGGCCGCGACAGGGGAACGGGGGGCGCGCTCGGTGGGCTACTTTGACACGTGCTAGGGCAATAATTGGGACTTTTTTGCGACTAGTTTTTCTTCTGTCGTTTTCTGAGTGGTTGGTGTCTAGCCGGTCGGGGACGGTTGTGGTCTTGTTGCTGGTGTTTAGTTCGCGTTCTGCCGGCCGCCCCAGCCAGTATCAGCTGTGTCCTCAGCCACTAATGTGACACAGATCAGCTGCCGGCCGCCCCAAGCCAGTATCAGCTGTGTCCTCAGCCACTAATGTTGACACAGATCAGCTGCCGTGTCGTCCCAGCCACAATATGCCTGTGTCCTCAGCCACTAATGTGACTACAGATCGGCTGCCGCCCCGCCCCAGCCAATATCAGCTGTGTGTCCTCAGCCACTAATGTGACACAGATCGGCTGCCGCCGGCACGCCAGCCAATATCAGCTTGTCCTCAGCCACTAATGTGACGCAGGATCGGCTGCCGGCCGCCCCAGCCAATATCAGCTTGTCCTCAGCCACTAATGTGGACACAGATCAGCCATTATCTTCGCTCTACTTTTTGGTTGGTTTTGGAACATGACATTCCAGATATTTGTGTGTGTTAGGTCCGGTTTGTATGTTTGATGGTCAGTTTTGATAAAAGTTCCAGCCGATACCGTTAACTTAAACAAAAGAGCAGTTATGTTTGAGCTTTGGTGTTCGGGCGTGCCAAGCTCATGTGTCTGTACACTTTGTTAACCTGATTGATGGCTAAACTTGCCCATCTGTGCACTGGGCTTACCCAAGCATGTGGTACAATTTATTGTGCTTGTAGCTGATTTTTTTACCCCCCAAAAAAACACTACTTTCTTTTTCATTTTCTTTCTCAGAGAAATGTGCTAAAGAAAGAAGTAAGGAAGGACCGTGGCGAAGTGCGTCGTTCTTCCAATTGTGTCGGTCCTGTGAAGTTATTTCTTTCGAGTCCTCTGACGTCATTGGTGTTGTTCTGCCGTTCTCAGGTTACGCCATTTATGAGGTTCTCGGACAGATTGCGAGCGGAACCTGCTTGCCGGACGAGACGCTAGCCGACGGTCATGTCCAAATGGGAGCGGGTGAGTATTGAGTTACTCCGCGTGCCTTTTGGATTGGCAGAGGCAAATGTTGACAATGATGTGACAATGTTGACAATCACGGGAATTCACGGAATTGCGATACAATCACGGGATTTGTATAGCTCGCAGGCGGGGAGCAGCACGTACGAGTTATTTTTATTTTTTGATGCGTTAAAACTTGAACCTTCTTTCTCGGAAGCTTTGGCAAGTTAAAACATTTTATATGCTCTCTTTTCCTCACGCATGAATTGTCCGCAATGTGGAAGAAATGCCCATAATAGTGTAGCAAATTCTCGTCGATTTTTTTCCTCTTGGCTCGGCAGCGCAGCCGGCGTTATCGGAACCAATGTTTCTAAATAACCCCTCGTCTGGTCTACCACTAACCCACTACCGTACATCTACGACAGAGCGCGTGTTTTGTTTTGTCAGCATTGTTACTTCGACTCTTCTGCGTCTGACCGTAGGCAGCCACTGCGCCGGCCGCGTGTCGCCGGCTGGCAGGAATGCGGGGGTGTTTTGTGGGCGATGGGGAGAGACATCGACCCTTGAGAAAAACTATTGGACCAGGTCCAATATCTAGGCCGCAGGCCGCCACGGCCCTGTTACTTTGCCGCCCAATCAATATCAGCATATTAGCCCGATTCCCGTGAATAAAAAAACTTCATTCCATGGCCGCCTAATGTCGTGTAGGACATTGGACGGTACCCAGCGGCAACCGCCGTGTTATAGCCACGATACTGGGTCCTGATCCTAATATGGCAGCCTGATGCCGTGTAGGACATTCATGGACGGTACCAGCGGCAACCGCCGTGTTATAGCCACGATACATGGGTCCTGATCCTATATGGCAGCCTGATGCCGTGTAGGACATTCATGGACGGTACCAGCGGCAACCGCCGTGTTATAGCCACGATACTGGGTCCTGATCCTATATGGCAGCCTGATGCCGTGTAGGACATTCATGGACATAGGACATTCATGGCCTTTGAAAAATGACAAATTGTAATTTTAGTGATGTCGTTTCACTCACTTTGATTTGTCAATTCGGTTTATCTTTAAAGATCTCCGTTCTCTCCTCGCCCGCTCCATGGCACTCTGCATCTGTATCTCCCCGCCATATAACGCCCCGTGTCTGTATCTCTCCCGCCATATAATGTCCCGTGTCTGTATCTCCCTGCCATATAACGCCCCGTGTCTGTATCTGTATCTCCCCGCCATATAACGCCCCGTATCTGTAATCTGTATCTCCCCGCCATATAACGCCCCGTATCTGTATCTGTATCTCCCGCCATATAACGCCCCGTGTCTGTATCTCCCCGCCATATAACGCCGTGCTGTATCTCCCGCCATATAACGCCCCGTATCTGTAATATGTATCTCCCCCGCCATATAACGCCACGTGTCTGTAATCTGTATCTCCCCGCCATATAACGCCCGTGTCTGTAATCTGTATCTCCCCCGCCATATAACGTCCCGTATCTCTGTAATCTGTATATCCCCGCCATATAACAGCCCCGTGTCTGTAATCTGTATCTCCCCGCCATATAACGCCCCGTGTCTGTAATCTGTATCTCCCCGCCATATAACGGCCCCGTATCTGTAATCTGTATTACCCCGCCATATAACTAGGCCCCGTGTCTGTAATCTGTATCTCCCCGCCATATAACGCCCCGTGTCTGTATCTCCCCGCCATATAACGTCCCGTATCTGTAATCTGTATATCCCCGCCATATAACGCCCCGTGTCTGTAATCTGTATCTCCCCGCCATATAACGCCCCGTATCTGTATCTCCCGCCATATAACGCCCCGTATCTGTATCTCCCCGCCATATAACGCCCCGTATCTGTATCTCCTCCCCGCCATATAACGCCCACACGTGTCT